>BQNB010083676.1:9496-28970 GCA_026074375.1 Tanacetum coccineum | reverse complement strand
TCACAATCGATTCCATAAGCTCTTTATCAGCCGAAACTTCCACAAGAGCTCTTGCATATGTACTACGTCCCCATGAACTCTAGCACATGTTACTAGTATACGAATCCAACATAATCGGTTTGCCAATTTGCGTGGTGATAAGGCTAAGCCCAACCTCGGAATACGCAACAATTGGCACATGGTGTAATTTAACCCAAACCGGAGCACTCTTAATTTCCGCCTTCTTCAAATCTGTGTTATGGGTCCACACATTCAGAATCAAAGGGACTAGTCGAATTAACCACGGACCATTCTCCAAAACACTTTCCATGCCTTCCTTGGTCTCAAATTGAAACAAAAAGAAATCGTTATGAAGTTGTACACGTTTAAGACCATATTTCGCCCATGTGTTCTTAACATAGGTCTCCACCAAAGGGAAGGCAAGACGCTTCCTAATAAAGTAACCATACAACGTATTAGAAAGACGTGATGATACCTTATCAACCGCATCCAATGGGAGTGCGATGGCAGCCCCCTCAACCACTTCCTCATTCCTGAGCTCAGTGATCTTGACAACATTCTTGACCTGCTTTTTATGGAGTACCGAAGCAAATGTTTGCACAGCAGGCTCCTTGACCCCATTAATCGTCGCATCCTCCCATCTTATGGCACCAGAAGGCTTCGGATTAGGGTTCACAAGTCGATTAGGTTCCTCATTAACATTCCTCACACCAACAAGATTATTGGTATCAGTAATAGAATTACTAGGACTCTTATCATTATTAGGGTTAGACATATTATGTTTCATAAATGCCGTTTTCCTTCGCTCCTTTGTTCTCATAGTCACATTCTTCATCTCTCAAAACCCACGTACCAGCGAATGTGATAAAGACACAAACCCTAAAAAATTAAGGTTTCAACCGAACCGTTACACACAACACCACTAACCCACCTCCATCATAATAAATAGATAAATAATATATTTCATAGAAAAACAAAACCCTAACTATGCAAATGACTTACAAACCCTAATTGCAGCAAGATTGAATTCCTAAAATTCACGTCGAATCAAATAATGGAACGATTAAGGATTAATACTCAATGATCTTGTCCCAAACCCACGATATTAGATGATCACACAGGAATAGAGAACAATCAAAATCGTAAGCCTACGCCCAATCACAACCTAAAAGCGACGAATAAGAGAACAACAAGCAGAGAATACACCTCGTTAATCGAAACGTTATTCAATGAATGATGAATTAACAAGAACCGATCACGCAAACAAGACGGAAGGGTTTATTGAAAATCGCCCATAGTAGAGAAAAAAATTACGATGTTAAGTTAGTTGGCAGCTTTTTAGATAAATTTGGTCATCTTAGAACAAATACGTTACAGTTTGGCTTATCCCATATATTTCATAGTTCACCTTCGTATATCTAATTTGGATGATAATTGCTTTACTTGGTCACCCGGTGGCAATTGCGTTTGTGGCTATTACATTGTATGAGTTGATGTATGCGTGTCATGCCTGCAATTAACAACACACTGTTCGTGTTTCTTATTTGGATTGTCTTTGACATATCAAGTTTTCATGCTAGCGTTGATGTGAGAAAGATGAGAAGAAAGGATATACATTTTTTTGCCATGCTTTTGGGGAAATAGATGTGAAGGGGTGGGGGGAGCTACAACATGAAGAAACTTTTATTTGAGCTTTTTTTGTCAAATAATTAGCCTTTCACACTAACTGGAAACCTTTGTTTTGATTTCTCCCAACCTCCTTACATCCGTTTTACTTCATGTGCATTTTTTTGAGTATAAAATAAACAATGTCTTGGGTGGCTTGTATGTCAGTTATGGCGTCTTGACGGTGGCAAATTTGGGTACAAAAGGGTCTTGCTATGGAAAGGAAAAAAGAACTTATAAACTCCTTAATTACATGTTGTGGAAGCTGCAGAATTTTTTTCTATCGGACATAACATTGCATTTGGAGATTGGTGTAATTCATGAATAAGTTCCTTTTAATATCATTCCAGTTTTGTTATCCTGTGAGTTATTGGCCTGAAATTTTATAGAAAACACAGATACCATGATAATGCGTCAACGTGGGTCGTATTAAACATAGGCAACGGGTTATTTTCAAGCATCTCTTATCAATTGATTTATGTGTTTGCTTTTTTGTAATCCTCTTTACGTTTGCTTAAAAGGCTATGGTATTAACAAGGATTGGTAGTAAAAATTGTATATGAAAAAGGATTATTTTTTTGTCGGTATTGACCTTCAATTTCTTTTTTTATTGCAGTTTGCTGCTTTCTCTTGCGCATGAAGTTTGCCGATTCAATGGATCCAAGTTTTTAGACACGCTGGCACTTGAGACGGAAGGTGAACCGCTCAATCTATGTGCTTGCCTTTTAGTCCTCTTTACATTTGCTTATTACTTTTATTATCGGTATTGACCTTCAGTTTCCTTTTATTGTAGTTTGATGCTTTCTCTGGTGCATGAAGTTCGCCGATTCAATGGATCAAAGTTTTCAGGCGTGCTGGCATTATAGACGGAAAGTGAACCGCTTGATGAAAATGTTTTCAATCATGTTGCTTATGCATTATTTCCAGGTCTCCTTCCGCCTTCAAAACATAAGAGCAAGCTGGATGGCCATCTTCCTGTTGTGCAAATTCTGGCACAACTTGACAAGTTTGATCTAGAATGCCATAAAGTTTAGGGTTCTTCATCATATGGATAAGTTGCTCGATAACAACATCAAGTCCGAATATATGTTTGATGGCATTTGTGTTTTATATTATGATAAAATCCATATTATTGTCTTTTGTATGAAATATGGACATCCCTATTTCTATAATTTTAGAAATTCTGTCTTTTGTACGGAAATATGGACATCTTTATTTTTATAAATTAGAATTTTTTAAACATGTGTTTATATTTGTTTAGGTTTTGTCATAAGTACCATGCATATGTGTACTCATCCTCTCTTTGCTAACTAATAGCAATAGGAAACTCGCAAGGACTGAAAACATCAAAATATGATAACAAAATAACATTTGTTTTCTAAAAGCAGGCATGGGTTTTAATATTGCGTGCAATATGATCATATATGGATGCCCCGTGACAACGCGTGGGTGAAAATCCATATTAATTATCAACTTTTAAAAATAAATATAAAATTTAGATTAAGTTTATCTTTTTTATTTTCATTTGAAGTTATTGTTATAAATTTTAAAAAATTAAAAATTAATTGGTTAAATTTAAACTATTTTTCTCAAAAAAAACAAAAAAGAAAAAAAAATTGTAATGACAATGTTTCTTTTTAGGGATAATGTATGCGGAGGCACTTAAGTTTTCAACTTTTAACATATAGGTCACACATTTTTTGAAATGAACTTATAAGCCGTCCAACTATATATTTGTTTTCGTCTACACCAATTTCGGCCAAATTTATGCTCGAAAACTATAAAATATAAATAAGGAACAAACCTATAACTTAGCAAAGGTAAACGAATGAAACATTTAATGTGAAATATTGATTATACACTTAAACTAAGTGTGAATTTATATTGTTAAAGTACTTTAGAAGGATAAAATTGAAATTTCGTGGTTGGTTTTTTTATTCGTACTAGTTTAACATGTTAGTGTTAAGTTCATTATATCGTTCGATAATTATTCGGATCAAATTTAACCGAAATGGGTGTAAACGACAATCAATGCATAATTTAATGGCCTATAAGTTTCTTTCAAAAAATAGATTGCTTGAGAAAATTTATTTAATGAACACTTTAAAAGTTTAAAGTACAGTTTTACGAAAATAAACGACGTATATATTATTTACGAAAATGAACGGCACATGCTTACAAACACGACAAACACTGCGCATTCTAGGCACATTCTAAGCGCATACACGCTAGAAGACAAACACCCGCGCATTCTAGTAGCATTATAGGCACATTCTTACACGCAAAAAAACAAACACCGACTCATTCTATGAGCGTTCTTACAAACCCTCAAAACGGAGTGTTTAAGATGGGCGGCGGGTGCTCAGGACACATAAAGAAATGCGTAAGTCAAAAAGTGTCACACTCCGACATAGGCGAAAACACGGGTATGCGACGAACAATGATCAATTATAACACAAGATACAAAATAGAGAAAACGAAAATGCATTAATGAAAAGTGTCATGATGACCTGACCTTTCAAACCCCAAATACAGATATTGAGATGAAATCCTAATAAGAACACATCATATAGTCACCAATTATTACAACCAAAAAAGATAATAATCCCTCGCATGAGGGGTCCATACTAGACATATAGGGCAAAACTCAGAGACGGACCTAGACTCTCATGGTACTAAGTGTTCAAATCAATTAACACCAAATGCAAAACCACTTCATCAATACATTATGATCGTCATAGTGATATTACAGGGACACAATTGACTTTTACACTAATGTGTATTTTTTTTTTGTTCATGCTTGCGCGATGACAATCTCACAACCTTATCTGAATCATTAACATTTCAACCTGAACAATGTCTACTTACGAACTAAAAGTGCAATAGATATCAATAAGCAACAAGAATCGGTTGGCGAGGTACATATTACGAGGTTTTAAGAAAAACCCATTCATTGGTGTGCCAATATTTTAAGTAAGTGGACAAATGTGCAATATGGCAGTGAATATATGTCAAATCATTCAATTCCATGACTTAGCATCCCCACTATCATACACCATGACATAGCATCCCCGTGCTATCCATCACAACAGCATATACCCATGCTCCTTTGGAGTCTGCAACTCCGAGGTCATCCCACCTAAAGCTACCACTGGAGCATTACTTAGGCAAGACCATCACAAACATAGCAAATCCATGCTAATCACATACCATTGCCATGC
Organism: Tanacetum coccineum; assembly: GCA_026074375.1. Lineage (NCBI taxonomy): Eukaryota > Viridiplantae > Streptophyta > Magnoliopsida > Asterales > Asteraceae > Tanacetum > Tanacetum coccineum. The sequence continues at coordinate 24,084 of BQNB010083676.1, read as the reverse complement.
ACTCATGCACGCAAAGTAGCAATCAAAACCACATAATCATCACATAGCATCCATAAACACCATAACATTCGTCCTAAAACAAAACCACGTTTCGAACATAAGAAAACACATTCATTCAAATAGTTTAGATTCATTTTCCCTAACGGGAACAGACATATAAAAATGAGGCTACGAAACTCACATCAAGCAAAGTGACTAGCAGCAAACTCAATACCCACACAAACAAATACAACGACGTTCGAACACGACCCTAGTCCAATTAATAGATCCCTTTAGACATTTATTTCCAAAACATATCCAGGTTTGATGCATAAAGGTCAGATGCGCACTTTGTACATCATCCATAACGTTTTAGTGGTGGATGTTGACAACTTAGTTTAAAAGATAACAAACCCCCAACTCAACCTTAAATAATTATATCTACTTATAACTATTTAATATATTAGTCGGGAAAAAATAAGAATAAAATACTATATATCATTCCCTTCGTTAAATCCATTCGGCACTCTTATTACAATTAATTTCATCATTTAAAATTATAAGAAACGAAACGTTTATTTATGCTAAACAAATTAGGAAAGTTTTGTAAAAAAATATCAATTTTTTGATCTTTTAGTCGACGTATTAAAATAATAATATTTTATTATTTAATCGTAAAATCATGTTTTTAGTAAAAAATTAAGTTGTAGACTTTTTACAAAATTTCGGACATGATTTCGTAAACTTTTCGTATTCGATTTTTAATAAACGCACCGTACAACTAGCTTTTATGCATCATTTAACACTCAAAAATACAAGTTAGATGTAAATTTAGAAAACTTACAAAGAGGGTTTTGAAAAGCGAAAACGAATGCGATTCGACTACCTAAACGTAGTTTAAATGATTACCCGAACACTAGAATCAACCCAATACTCCATGACTCTTCATGTTTTTTATCAAAGTTTATCAAAAATGTATGGTTTGCGTGTGTGTTAGTTTTCAGACACAAGAGAGAGACAAGAGAGAAAATGTGTGTGTTTAATTTTGAAAACAAAATGAGAAGTGTGTGTTATGGATAAAAACAAAGCACCTATGTACCTTTGTGAGACAAGTTAGCTAAAAAGAAGCCACCTTTGTCCCTTGTGGGGTTCGACCGGATATGGGATCCAAGGAGAGTCGCGTTGGCTCTTTTTGTGTCGGTTTCTCTTAACACTCAAAAACCTCGACCTTAAAATATTGCCCGAAGTTACTTAGTATTTTTATTAAGCTTAAAAATACTTTTCCAAGAACTTAGAATATTTACACGACATTTTCATGACATTTTACAAGTTAAACTTTCCCAAAACTTCATTTTGAACATATAACGACGTGTCGAGACCCACGTTTTTGGCATTTCAAACTATCCACCTGGACAAACCACCTTAACACGATCAAACCTATAACACCTCTAAAAAGGATAACACAACATCACAGCTCATAAAAAAACCACAATCACATTTTATTCCACGCACACGACAACACGACACTTGTATCTACGAAACTGACAAAAGCAAATAGTCAAAAGGACTAAATAGAACATTCAAATCTCAGAAACAAAGACAAGGGTTAACATTCTAGCCCCCCTTAAAAAGAATTTACGCCCCCGAAATTCAACTACAGTTAAAAGGGACTAAAGAGGATGGTGGATACTTAAGTCTCATTTGAATCTTCACGATCTCACGTGAATTTACGTACAGGTTTCGAATTCCACCGAACCTTGACGATGGCAATTCTACTCGGCTTAAGCTTCTTGAACTCTCGCTCTAAAATTTCCACAGGTTCTTTCATAAAATTTAACTTAACATCAACTTGGATCTCATCCAAAGGCACTTGCTTGTTGGATCAACAAAGACACTTCTTAAGTTCGACACGTATGGAACGTTCATGAAACAAACCATTCAGTTCCTCAGGTAGTCTAAGCCTATAGGTCATTGGACCGATCCTTTCAGTGATCTCAAATGGTCCAACGAACCTAGGCGCTAGTTTCCCTTTCTTCCTAAAGCGTACCACACCTTTCCAAGGCGACACTTTGAGCAAAACATGATCACCTACACTGAACTCTAAAGGTTTCCTCCTCTTATCGGCATAACTTTTCTGACGATCACGCGCAACCTTGAGTCTATCCTTAATCTGCGAGATCTTCTCAGTGGTTTCTTGCACTAACTCAGGGCCTATCAATTGTCCCTCTCTAACTTCTGCCCACAAAATCGGTGAACGACACTTCCTATCATACAAGGGTTCAAACGGTGCACACCTCACACTAGAGTGATAACTATTGTTATATGAGAACTCTACCTATGGAAGATGAACATCCCAGCTTCCCCCGAAGTCAAGGACGCATGCTCTGAGCATGTCTTCCAAAGTCTAAATAGTACGCTCACTCTGACCTTACGGTCCCCCCTAAGGTGTAAAGCCGTACTCATAATCCAACCCGGTTTCCTAAACTTCTTCATTGAATGGCCAATACCTTGATGTGAAATGACTTATCACGATCAATATGATTGAGATTGGCACACATGCCTACAACAAACTCATATCCAGATAGAGTCTAGATAACCTATCCATCTTATAGTCCTCACGCATAGGTAGAAAATGAGCAGACTTAGTCAACCGGTCCACAATGACCCAAATTGTGTCATGCCCACTACTAGTTCTTGGTAGCTTTGTAACAAAATCCATTACTATTCTCTCTCATTTATCCCCTTAGGTATTTAGGTTGCTGCAGTAAGAAGCCTGATAGGCCCTCTGATGTTCAGCCCTAACCCTTCAAACAGTCCCAAGAGACCTACTAACAACACACAGCTATATCCATAGCTTCAATTCTCGGCCACCAATACCTATCCCTAAGATCATAATACATCTTGTCAGCTCCTGGGTGTACAGAGTACTTCGACTGATGGGCTTCATCCATTATCTCTGTGTTCTCACATCATCATCACCCTTACAAAGGGACCCATATTCGAATCCATATAATATAACGCGCCATCACTCCTATGTTTTATCAGTTATCCAGCCATCTCTACAATCCTACAGACCATCATATGCCTCTTCCTGAGCCGCTTGTATCTTATCCATGATACTCGATTGATAGGGTTCATATTCAATATAGCTTGAATTCTCATTAGGTTTTCACTTTCGCCTTCCTACTCAGTGCAATCAACTCCTAACATTCGCCTTACAAGATGGTAGTGAAATTCGCATCGTAGTCGCTGAATAGCACTATCTAGCGACGTTGACGCATTTCATTCCTTTTTGGTTAAGACTTGTGCTGAAGACTCTTATGGTCCGGTAAGATAACACTCTTTGTCCCATACAAGATAATGACTCAAAATCTTAAGTGCAAACACAACTCACCAAATATAAATCATGGTGGTGGTTATTCTACTCAATGGGGTTTATAGCACCTGCCTAGATCATAAGCTATCACCTTAACTCTTTGCATCAACACACAACCTAATCCGAGGCAGTGATGCATTCCACTAGTACATCACAAATCTTCTGGACTATTAGGAGAGCTAGAACAGGTGCATTACATAACTAACCTTCAAAGTCTGAAATACCCATTCCTGTTCCTGACCCCAATCAAAGTCTTAATTTTCTGAGTCCAAGACCGTAAGCGAATTAGCTTATGCTTAGAAAAGTTCTCAATAAATCTAGAAAAGAGTGCTGTTGACAATAGTACACCGCCAAGCCTAAAAATGAACAACATCGGAGACGATTCTAGGGGGCTTGTTCTCCAATTCAAACTGTCTTCAATCTTACTAGGACTACATGAATCCCATCACCATGTAGAGAACATATGTCCAAAAACCTACTTCTTGCAACTAAAAAAATGGAAGACGTGTGAAAAAAATGATATGAAATGGGGATATATATAGTAAAAAATAATTTAAATTAAAAAAAAACATATATAGCCGTTAGGCTGATTTTTTTTTTTTTTTACAAAAACTAGCTGTTACAGGCATTATTTTCAAAAAAAACATTTAAAAAAAAATATACAAAAGTAGCCGTTGGCTACATTTTTTTTCAGATTTTTTTTTTTTTTAATAAAGGGCAGCGTTGCTGCGTTGTTTCGTTAACTTGGAGCCCCACGCCGTGGGTTTTTTTGGTCCTCCGGTATCGTAACGCCAATCACGGCGTTGTTTGACACCCAACGCCGTGATGGTACCTAGCACTCTAATTATGAGATTAAGAAATATGTTTTCTTTAAACATATTACAAGGGGCAATGCTCGTTGCAGAGTCTAAAAGACGGTGCTTTTTTTTAACCATGGTTTCTAACACATTGGCCAACTAATTCACGGGGTTTGAACTCACCACCATATATATTTAATCAACTTTAGGTGCACAATAATTGCTCTTATTAGTCTTTTTTTAATTATTTTAAAAACCTAAAGTAATGTCTAATGACTCATTTGATCCATTTACTATATAATGAGTTTGCATAAATCGTTCTCGTTTTTCTTTCAAAGGCACACAAACGATCCTAGTGGTTTTCAAACTCTAGCTTTCGTCCTAAAACCTCAATAACCATATTGATAGTTCTTGTGATTGACATTTTTTACTGAACCTGTCTTTTTAACCGTTAGTCTATTAATTTTTTTCGTTAAGTCTTTAAGAATAAGGGTCTTTTCGATTCTTCACTCGCATTCATCATCATGGCTTGTTCGCCGCTTTCCCTTTTCTTTTATTGTAAATTTACATAATTTGAAGAAAAGCTACATAAACACGAATATGAACTCCCACAAATCTACAAACCAATATATATTCATGTAGATATTGAGTAAAATCCCATACAAGTTATTTGAACTCAAAATCATCTACAACTTCAAGTCATCACCTCATTTCATCTTTCTTCAAACCCACCAATATTATTCCCCCATATTATTCATCTGCCAAAAAAAAAAAACAAATGACACCAAAAAGTATTCAACTTAGGGTTTGTTTCCAATCAAGTTATTCTACTTTTTTTTACACATAAAGAAGGCCAATTATTTCTTTTTAGCCAATTTAGGTTTTTCTGTTACTTCCCGTTAAAAAACTAACTGCCATTTTATTATTTTCTTAAATGAGTCTTTTATGAACTTTAAAGGGTGACTTTGGATTAACTATAATTGTTGAAAGTTATGCTTATGAGTTCGCCATCAAACTGTTAATACGGATTGGGCTGACTTAGGATTTAAGTGAGACACATTCTTAATTGATCATATCAGATTCTTTTAATTTGAATATTGTATATGTCGCCGTATATACCGGAGGGACCCAAACCGGACGACCCTACACCTTTCCGGAAGAACCCGAGCCGGACGGCACGAACCAAGGAAACCTGATAAATAACATCAAAAGGGCGAGAACCTCCTTCGGACTAACGGTCCATAGGCAGCACTCAAGGCAACGCCGCCATTCCGTAAATCACGGGATCATGTTCCTCACGCAACCATGGCAGTTGACACCAGTCTAGGAGTAGTTCGGCGCAACTCTTCCCGAGGTGTCAGGAACAGTATCTCAGCACAATAAATCTAGTATAAATACCCTCTCGTTTACTACAAGTCAGGTAGCATTTACTGCATTCATGCTTATACATTTACTCTCACGCCTCTCGGCTTTCATTTGTACTTACTCTCACGTCAGAGCTTGGTCTCGGGTCACACCCGAAACGAAGCTAACACGTCTTTCTTTCTTGTTCTCAAGGACTTTATCATCACTCTCCTTGGAATCAAAAAGCATCTCACATTTCACTCGGGGTACGGAAATTTACCTCGACAGTATATTTATTATTTAGTCTGATTTTCCAAAGACAACGGAGATGATGGTGACATAAATATATTTTGACCTTTCAATGCTTGTCTTCAAAAGATTTTAACAGTTTAAAGACGATAATAACCAAATGCTAAGTTTAATTTAGAATAACAGAAACAACACAACATCGCGAAATATAATACTGCAATGTTACACAGGCAAATTGCCTTTGATAAAGTACCAATTTTACACAAGAAAAGATAAGTTTGATGACGAACTCAAAGTCACCCTTTAAATTTAATAAAAAATTTATTTAGGTAAATAACAAAATGGTTGTTAGTTTTTTAATAAAAAGTGACTACAAAAACTAAATTGGCTAAAAAAAAGTTGACATCCTTTATGTGCAAAAAAAATAAAATAAAGTACCTTGATTGAAAACAAACCATAAATAAAATACCTTTCTATGTCATTTGCTCAAACAAAAATCCAGTAATATCATAAACACAGAAAATAAAAAGGTACTGTTTTTTCACACGATTTTCACTTATAGAACATAAAAAACAAGAAAAGATCGGACAAATGTAAAAAATGTTCGTGATGAAGGTAATACTGGTTTGTCCATGTCATAGAGGGATTTTAGATTTCATGTGCAAATAATGGGTCGTAGTTTATTTAAACCAAAATGGATTTTTAGTCAAAGAAAAATGATTGTTGTGCTTAATAATGATGCCTACTAATGTACCTAATGATTTAATTAGTTGATTTGAAAAAAAAATATTTGGTGAAAATTGGGAGAGAGAAAATACATATAGACATATACAAGTATTTATACATTAAGCATGTATCATGTATGTAGGCATTCATTTTAGGTCTAAATAGCATTACCCGTTAGTAAATGTAGTGTATTATCTTTGTTAGGTTGTTAAATAATATTTCTTTACTTAATTTCTTGATCATAAGACTTGATATGAAGAATGAGAATAAAGACATAAATTGTTTATAGATTTCAATATGTATTTTAAAATTGTTCATAGATGTAAAAGTATCGAGAATTGCTCCATTGTAAGATTGTTTTAATATATTCATAATTCAATAGCAGGTTCAAAGTTGAAGTTAACATGAGTTTTTTAGACTAAAAGCACTAGTTACGTTACAAACTGACAATTACATGACCGACTAGTGTAATTGTTGAAATTTTAGTACGAAATGTGAATTTGTGTGTGAACTACAAGGATGTTTTTGGAAATTAAATTCTAAATAAAACCGTTATAATTTTAAAAACTTTGTACCGTATATACTATTGATTTTCAGTGCTTTTCGCGTCAACTTTGAGGACATATTCTAGACTTCAAAAAGGATATTCGGAACATGACATTCTTTTCCAAAAACTTAGACATAAAAAATCAACTATTATAGGGATGAGCATATAGACTTGAATCTCGGTATTAAACCGGAACCGTATCGGTTTTCTATCGAAACGGTACCGAATCTCGGTACACGGTACGAGACCGGTATTATGAAAAGTCGGGACCACTTATACGGTACCGCTACTGAAATTTTAATAATCATGTTTTTTGTATTAAACTACTTATCCAAACACCCATTGAGCCCATTACATGCAAAACAAAGTCTCGTTCTTTTGCTGAGGAAAAAACCAAACGTAAAATATTTTCAGAAAACAAAAACTATCACAAAAAACTTCAAAAAAATTAAACCCTAATCTATTATATCAGTCATCGTCATCAGAAACAAATAGAGGTATGTTAATTTTTTGTTGTTTATAATTCGTTTCATATGTTATTAGGATACCAGTAGTTATATTTAAATGCTAAATACCAGTAGTCAAGCTTATAATTCGTTTCATGTGTTATTAACATACCAGTAGTTCTTTTAGTTAGGTTTCCCTGTCATGTTAAGGGATTTTCGATCACAACAGTTGATAATAAATGATGTACAGGTATTAACTTGTAGATGAACTCATTTTTAAAGCATTTGTATAGTTATTAACTTGTACATAAACTCATTTTTATTATTTGTTAAGTTATTAACTTGCTTGCTTTAAAGTCTTATATAGAGATATAGAAGATGGGATTGCCAAGCAAAACGCTAAAGAAAAAGGAAAGGGAGTCACACAAGAATAATTGTCGTTTTGTTGAAAATGGTTTACTTTGTTTATTTTGAACGATTTCATACGTTTGTAAATTACGACTATCTTGGTGATATGTTTATTCAATAGTTGGTTGCGCTTTCTAACACGGTGGTTCGAAATCACTCGAAACGTTTTGTATTTTTTTTTTTGTTGTTACATAAAATTACTAGCAAGTAATCTGAAATTTTTTATGGTTAAAAAAATAGGAAGAACCGTATAGGTGTCCTTTTTTCGTACCTGAATCCCGTTCGGTATGGTACCGATACCCCCTTTTTATGCTCGGGAAAAAATCGGTACCACCAATTCGGTACGGGTTCGGTGCCATATTGGTACCGTGCTCATCCCTAAACTATTAGAAACACTAAAATTAATTACGATAATCACAAGGTGTGTTTGGCGCGAAATATTTTGGAGCATTTAGGAGCGATGAGCAACTCAATGAGAGATGAGTGTTGTGATCTTTAATGATCGTTTGGCCGAAAGCAAGTAGCTTTATTTATTTTTTCGAAATGTTCATTTTTCAGCGCTTTATAGAGACATTTAAGAGCGTTGAACATTTATGAGTTGTTTTTACACATTATGATTACATCTACATCTACACGTTTTTATAAAAAAAAAATTAGAGAAATTTTATTTCCTCCTATTAGTTCCTCCTACTTTTATTCCTACTCACAGGATCCTGACCACAGCTACTGCTCATCTACTGCTACTGTTATTTTTCCAAACACACCGACTATGAAAGTTGAACATTGTTTACATGGCCGTCTTTAGGAGAGTGCAAGAGGTGCGATTGCACAGGGCCACCGCTTCACGAGGGCCACCAAATTATAAGTACTTCTATTATATATATACATGATACGAGACTCAAGTTTAATTAGTTCATGCACTACTTATACATATGTATATTATGTGTGTGCTTAAGAGCCTCTTTATGGTAATGGCACGATGCCACTAAAATCCACGAGACGACCTTGATTGTTTATTAAGGTGGTTGGTATTCAAGAGGTGTTTATTTAAAGTCTATTTGATTGATAGACATGCTTAAAAGTGAATTACAAGTTTGTTTTGAAAATCAAATATATTTAATTTAAACCCTCAAACCATCTTTTACGTAAAAACCAAAATAACAATGAGCTAGATGACTACAAATATTACGAATTGTATTTTCTAGAATTTTTTTTTTTGAAGAATCTTGAAATATATTTCAGAGTAAATTGCATAAATCGTCCTTAAAGTTTGGCCAAATTGCATGTTTCATCTCAAATTTTACGAAAGTGCAAGAATCGTCCATGTGGGGAAACCTTTGGTGCAAATATCATGGGGACGATATTTACACCAAAGGTTTCCCAAAATGTTTCCTCACAGGGACGATACCTGCACCAAAGGTTTCCCACAGGGACGATCCTTGCACTTTCGTAACATTTAGGACGAAACATGCAATTTAGCCAAACTTTAGGGACGATTTATGCAATTTACTCTATATTTCAATAATAAATATTAACAATGTTCATCGATGAGCACATTATGGGTATATTTAACGTAATGGGTTAGGGTTGAAGCTGAGGCTGGAGCTAGGGCCAGTGCTGAGACTTAGAGTATATTATAAGCCGCAAGCTGAAGCTTATATTTTAAAAAGTTGTTTGGCGAATGAGTTGAAGCTGAAGCTTATTAATGTAAAATCGCTTAAAAAGCATCAAATTAAATTCACATGTATTTTTAGCTTTTACGTGATAATTCATTATATTTTGAAAGTTATTTACGTAATTAGACTAGTTATACGCCCCCGTAAGCCTCTTTTTATGGGCTTAGGCTTATGAAGGCTTATGACTTATAAAGATATTTATAAGCCTGTGTAACAAACGAGACTTATTTTATAAGCCAGCTTATTTTAAAAGCTCAAGCCACAATAAGCCTTTAAAATCCTCTAACCAAACATAGCCTATGGGTATGTTTGGCACTAGTAGGAGCTAGAGCGGATCGCTAGAGTAGGTTACTGGAGCATGTTGCTGGAGCTTATTTTTACATGCTAGTTTAACTAGCATTCCATTTAGTATCTTACTTTTTTACATGCTTTTTCAAGCTGTGTCAGCCAAATGAGACTTATTTTTAATGGTAGCTTCATACTATAATAAGCTCTGATAAGTTCGCTCGCCAAACATACCATATGTGTTTCATGCAAATTATGATTGAAATAGTCAAAGAAAATAATTTGTAAATTGCAAGTCAATTGCATTAAGATGAAAGTCATACTAGGCAGGAAAAATGTATCATAATTATGACTTGGAACCTTATTAGCAGGGATAAAACTATAATGTTAAATGACATAGTAAAATTTAGTTGATAAATTGTTTTTAAAATAATTTTAATGGAAAAAACATGAATATTTCACAATAATTATGCATTTTGACGCAGATATATTTTGCACATTTTGCTTTGTGACAATGTAAGCTATTCTTGTAGTGTGTGATTTGGTGCGTGTTGCTATTAGTTTTTTTAAGGGTACCCCTATTGGTACCCTTTGGCCCATGAATAGTGTCAATAAGGTACAAAAGATTCTTTTTGTCCTTTTTTTTTTACAGTGCAACGTAGTTTTTTATTTCCGTAATTTTTGACAGTTTCATACTTTTGACCTGTTAAACTTTATATTTTTCGTTCCGTTTTTTCCGTGTCACAGTTTTATAACATATACAAAATTATAAAAATACAAAAAAAATAAAAAATAAAAAAACCGAAAAAAACCCGGGGGGTACAAATGGTGATTTAGAGGGTAGATATATCTTAAGCCTTTTTTTAAAAGGTAACTCGCTTTTTGTCTGTTTGTGCTTTTCATGGTAAAAGTACGACAGTCGAATTTAATGTTAAAACTAGAACGCATCGTTACTAAAACAAATGTAACCTATATATAGGTCCTGTCACTGGGTTAACATGTCTCAAAGATGAGTCCAATTATAAGTATTTTTTCCCCAATTTGAGGGAACCAAACAAGATGATACCAATCAACAACATTCGCTCTTAATCGAACGGAATCCCAAGCACAAGCAACCGAGAAATGCTTAAGATTTCCTTGCGAATCACGCCATAAACGAACATCATCATACCCAACAATTAAATTCGGCACAAGAATAGAAGACAGACCCAGAATTCTATCTAACCAATCAGGGGGCCATCTCCAGTGTCCATTAGAAATACAATCACTAACAGAATCAGCAAGACCGAAACCAGACCGAGTAATATCTCTAATAGTAAGCATATCACGAATAGGACATAAATCATGCCACTTATCAAACCACATAGAAGTAAGTTTACCATTATTAATCTTATTCCAAATAAAAGGACGAATCAAAGGCCGGATTTGTAGTAGCTTCCGCCACCCCCAAATGTTACCAACACCCAAACCCTTTTTCATCTCTCACAACCCACGAACACAAGAAAGAACCCAACAACAGCAGCAACGCACAGGAAAAGGAGAACAAAAAATAATAAAACCCTAAAAATTAAGGTTTTAGCTACGAAAAAGATCTAAACCATAATCTGTATCATCCTTTGACGATCCAAATAGACCATATATTGATATATGGCACAATAGACGAATCATAAAACCAATAGATTGATGATTACCAGAAAGATAATATAGCCCAACAAATCATAAACCCTAAAATATATGGTAGGGGTGGCGGCCAGAAATCACCATTCTAGAGAGAAAAGATAGGGTTTTTTCCTTACGATGTTAGAGTTGTGTTAATAGGATAGAAGTTTTGGTGAATTGGTTCTCTAGAGTTTCTTCTAGGTTGGGGTGTGTTGTGTCTTGGTTGAGAAGAGTTATTCTTCTAGGTGGAGGTGTTTTCGACCTAGACTCGGTTTTGACGTAACCCAAACCGCTTTTAAGTGATGGTTTTAAAGACAGTTTCTTTGGCTCTTCAATCTTATTATGTATTAGTTTTTTTCTAGTAATGACAAAATCCGATCTAGAAGACATAGGTGGGCTAAAAACATGTTCTGCCGCTTTGTCACAATTTGACGGATCCACGGATGCAGGTATGGTGGATCCGTGCACCTTTATGGTGGATTCGTCAGGTGTAATTTCATCAGACGACCCAACAAAGTTTATGGGTTTGGTTTCGCTTGTTGACGCTTTACTACTATCGAATCCTAGACCTATTTTACAACTATATAACTTTTGATTGTTTAACATTTCTCTTAGTGAATTAGCGCTTTTATCAAATTTTACAAACTTAACTTGAGTTTCCTTAAGTCTCATGTTTTCTAACTTAAGTTCTTGACACGACTTACACGTAATATCAATTTCTTTATTTCTCTCAAGTTTCTTAATTTTCTCGTTCAATTCTAAAATTTCTTTTTCTAAAAGATCTCTTTTAGTTTTCAAAACTTTATTCTTGTTAATGATTTTTAAGCTAATTTCACACAAGTTATCATATTCTATTTGCATACTATCGTTATCTAGAAAAGAAGCATTATCACTATAATAAGAGGAGTTAAGAGTTACCTCAATTGAGACAAGTTTCATTGTTAGTTTTGTCCTCGGCGTCATTTTCGCTATCAAGTCAGAACCATCCAATAAGGCCTTTTGATCTTTGTTGCGAGGTGGTTTTGGACAATCGCCAATGAGATGATTTGGATCACCGCATCTAAAGCATTTCCGATCACTCTTTCCTTTCTTCTCATCCCTTTGTCGAAATGACTTCTTTTCTTCTCTTGGTTGCTTAACAAATTTACCATTTCTTATAAAAAAAATTTAAAGTTTCTTACGGCCATAACATATTCTTCGTCGTCACTTCCGGATGTCAAAGTTTCATCATCACTAGACTCTTTCTTAGCTTTCAAGGCAATAGACTTAACTCTTTCCTTTTTGCCTCTATAATTTCAGAACTTTTTTCCATGACAACTTCCAAGTGTAGCTTTTAGATGCAGTAAGCCGTCTTGAGCTAGTGATGACAAATCTTTCGATTCTTAATCGCCGTGACCTTTGCTCTCCATTTAGGATGTAGAGCCCTAAGAAACTTCCTAACATAGTTCTTGCTAGAGAAACCTTCATCAAGAGCTTTAAGACTAGTAATAATAGTGTTAAATCTAGCAAAACCGCTATCAATAGATTCTTCTTCAAGGATAGTAAATTGTTCATATTGTTGAACAAGAAGATCAATTTTATTATCCTTTACTTGGCTATTACCTTGATGTGTGATTAACAACGATTGCCAAATATCTTTAGCCGTTTTACACATAAAAATTCTTTCGTATTCCTTTTTAGGTAAAGCATTATAAAGAACCATTTTAGCTTCATTATTTTTAGCAAGTTTCTTTTAAGATCATCATCTTGTTGTTCAAAAGGAACCATTTCTAAAACTTGGGTTTCTTTGTTTCTAACAACTAGTGGAAAATCACCATTCAAGATAATATGCCAAAGATCTAAATCTTTTGCTTTCACATAAGTTTCAAATCTATTTTCCAATAAATAAAATGATCACTTTCAAAAAGAGGTGGTCTTTGCATAGATTGCCCTTCTAGATATTTATCCAAATCCATAGATCGATTCAAGCTTTAATGTACAATATACGTTAAAGATCTTGGGTGACCTTGGCTTCTGATACCAATTGTGGATACTAGAAGGGGGGTTGAATAGTTTTTACCGTTTTAAAATTAAAACATATATTGTCGACTTATGTTAACTCAAGAGATATACACAAGTGTATATGATAGCGATGCAATAAGTAAGTAACTAATCTACGAAATATAAACAAGTAAAGATAAGAAAGATCAAACCGATGACACAATGATTTATAGTGGTTCGGCTACGAAGCTCCTCTTCACCCTACTCCACTCCCCAAGTACCCAACTTGAGAGTTATCTTCATTATGTCAACAAGCTCCCTTAAGGCGGAGAATACCGTACACGTCGCTTACACTTTTTCCGATACTAAGCTAAATACCGAGTTCTACTTCGAGATAGAACCAATCTAACACACTATGTATTTTGTGGCCTAAATACTAACCTATCATACATATATGATACACACAACACACAACACACAACACAAGATATACAAGATGAATGATTATCACAAACGTGATTACACAACTAAACTATTGACACTTGAAGCTTGACGTCTTCTTGAGTGTTCTTCATAAAAGAGTGGAATGAGTTGATCACTCGTAATGGATTATGTAACAAGTATAATGATCAAAGAATATAAAAGATAAAATATGTATGTGAAAAATATTTTATAAGAGTTGTCCAAAATGAAGAATTAAGGTTGCTATTTATAGGCAAACCTTTAAAATTCAAATGTTGCCCCAAACAGCTAGACGATGCAACCCACGGATCCACCAACACCTGAATTCGTGTCTTGTTATGGTGGATCCGTCCGAGGAGTTGTGACAACATTTTGTCATTTTATGATTAACCCCAAATCTATACAAAGTATTGTTTTGTACTTATTAAAACTAGTTTAATAGATTCTTCTAGAACAAAATATTTCTTATCACCAATAAAGAAAGATTTTCTAGATTTGGAAAGATTGTTTCCACTTATGGTTAATCTTATTTTGTCTTACATGATTAATATAACTAGCTTATAATTAATCATGTGTTAACTTAAATCATTTGTTTAGAAAAGGTTTATGCAAATGATAATATTTTTCTTTGATCATTAACTATGTTTAATAATG
>BQNB010083675.1:2244-28970 GCA_026074375.1 Tanacetum coccineum | reverse complement strand
TATCTCAAAATGTTGTAAGCCATTTGAGATATGATAAGAACACAAACCTAAATAATTCCATTTCATCTTCAAATAGGTGATAAATAACCATCTTCGTAATCAATTCGAACAAATAATTCAAAATACGATCCATTAAACATTTAAATGTATCTCAAATACCTCTTGAACTAGTGTGTGTAACAAATCCAAAACCAAAATGCCTCTGCCCGAGATCCTTTATTAACCGAGATCCAAAAACCATGTTTTGTTCGATATCGGACAGAACTTGCAGTATTAACTGCTTATCGGACAAAACGTACCAGTACTAATTATTTTCTCGGATGACAAGGGCAGTACAAACATATTGAATTACTACTGTTTCGTATCCCTGGCAGTACTAACGTTCCTTTGCTAGTGCTAACCAAAATTTTGTGCGAACCCAACATTAATTCCCTTTAAAGACAATATGAATGTTGCATTCGAACAACATCAATATAAACATTAGCAGCATTAATATACATACAGGCAGTAGTAACTTACTTTGAGCCCAACTGCATTAACTCGTGCAAGTCCAC
The DNA here is from genome assembly GCA_026074375.1 of Tanacetum coccineum. Lineage (NCBI taxonomy): Eukaryota > Viridiplantae > Streptophyta > Magnoliopsida > Asterales > Asteraceae > Tanacetum > Tanacetum coccineum. The sequence continues at coordinate 28,416 of BQNB010083675.1, read as the reverse complement.
GAACAATAGTAACTATCTTCCCAAGTAGTAATAATCATATAGTTATATTAAGCATGCCAGAACCACCATATGCCAAAACTTCCTTATCACGATTATACATTTATGCACTTGCTGTAACATACAACGAACAGCTATAACATATATGCAATATCATCTGTAATATCACGTCAATACAACCAATCGTGAATTCGGGTTTCTCCTTATCACTCATTTACGTTTCTTCAACAAGAAATCTGTCACTAACATCATCACACAGCAACCAATGAAAAACCCTAAACATGTTACACGATCTGCTTATTTCTTCATTGTATGATCCGCATCTTTATTAGGGTTTTATAAGAACCCTTACTTCATATACGCATCTTCATTAGAACGTGTAAAAGAACAAAACCTTCAAGCAAAGTTAACAAGCCAAGCTGCTATCATTAATCATTCCTACTAGGGTTCATCGCCAATCCAAGGATCGACTCTCTAAAGCTAGTAGAAACGAATAAATCAGATATCCATTACCCTAGGATTAGGAATCTTTAGAAAGCATATTAACTCAGATCGTGTACCACAACAAATTGAAACCCTTTTATTGATAACAACGATTTACAATCGTATTGCATACCCATTATAGGTAAAGAGGAAGAATATAAACATTGTTATATCAATTTAACATCAAAACCCCAGAAAACTTGTTACCCAAAACAATTTCTTGAAAATTATGGTTTTTAGGGTTTCTTCAAAAACCTTGTAGATCCTAGATTAAGAGCCATGAGGCTCTGATACCAATTGTGGAGATCGTTTAAGCCCATCTAGGATATGTTTTACAGATAATATAAGTACGCAGCGGAATATAAATAACATTATATTATCAAACAAGGTTTTTCTTCATTATCATTCCATATAAGCCCCAATTCTAGATGATCAATTCTAGAACGATTACAATCTAACAGGGATCATAAGATCCTTGAGGCTACACTAACTATCACTCTAGGCATTTACAAAGTAGCATACGCCTAGACACACACACCCCTTTAGTCGACTACATTTTCTGTGCACCCAAAACTATGTGTCTATGATCTCTTTATATAGGGAGAGATCAAGACTTACAAAGGAAGATATACATTAGACAAGTAAATCTTTTAAACATTAAGGAATATCATATGTTATCTTTATCTTCTTAAGGAGATCTTCCAGAATCTACATAATTCTCCACCAGCTTGTAGAATTCTTTATAACAATTTTAGTCCTTTTGTTTCATTCTTTTATTTATTTTGTCTCATCAAATCTAGAATCCCAACAACATCATTAGCTTTGAAGTAGTTTTGAAAGTCATCCTTTGACACACATTGTGTTTGCGGAGCCGGAGCTTGGTAAGGTAGAGCTTGGTGAACCGGGGGTCGATAAATTTGGCCTTGGTTGTAATTATTCCCCCGGTTTTGGTTGTAACAGTTTTGGTTATTTCCTTGGTTTTGTTGAACTGGAGGAAAACCGGGAGGTCAAATTTGATTAGCAATCGGGGCTCGGTAACCGGTATTTTCTTGATTGAAATTAGCTGCGGCGGCTTGGGAAACATATTCTTGAATATTGTCACGATAAACGTTGCCATCGGTGGCGGGACAATTTTAGTAAGAATGAGCACCACCATAAGTTACACAACTTTCCTCGACCGCTTTTACGGGAGCGGGAGCTTGGGATTGGTTTTTCTTGTCGAGAAGTAAAGCTTTCACCATATCTTTAAGTTCGGCAACATCGGGAGAAATACCGGTGGTAGAATTGCTCATACTCACTTTGGCAACAACCAGTTTGTTACGTGAATTATGAACTTTGGATTTGCTCTCAATGATTCTTAGGCAATCACGGGGCATTTTATCCAAAAATTACCACCCGCGGCGGAATTCAACGAATCTTGATCATTAGAGTTCAAAGCATTATAGAAAGTATCGAGTTGATGTAACTCTGAAAATCCATGATGTGGGGCTTATGCACGAAGGAAGATCATTGGAATCAGGTCCCATGCCTCGAAAAAGTTTCATCAATTTCGTTGTTGAATCTCGTGATTTCATTTCGAGGTTTCGTTGTTTTTGAAGAATAGTTCTATTATTAGAGGGGAAGAATTTGTTGATGAATTTCGAAACAAGATCATCTCATGTAAGAATCGATCGAGTGGTTTTTTTTTTCAGCCAAATCCGGGCGGTCGGTACCTTAGAGGGAAATAGGAAAAAATAAGCTTAACGACGTACTCGGATCGTTCAGGAATTATAGTAGAAGTGATCTTGTTGAAATAACTAATGTAAGCATGAGGGTCTTCTTTGTCATGTCCAAAAAATTGTTTGTTTTGAACAACAGTAAGCAAACCATGCTTAAGCTCAAAGTTGTCCGTGGTGATCTCGGGAACAACGATGGCATCCTCATAACCCGCGGTGGGTGCTTCGAGCAATTGAACCATAGTACGATTATCGTCCATCGTAACTACGGGAGGAGCTTGATTTTCAATTGGTTCCACAAGATTAAATGGTTCAACAAAAGTCGGGTTGGACTTGGTTGTTGTTGACGGTTGAATTAGGGGGATTGAGAAACGATTAGTGTGCGCCACAAGCACTAAATATAGAAAGAAAATTTTTACTAATATATATATATTTTTTTTTGGTTATGTTTTTTCACAATGTATTCACAAATGTATTTTTAATACGGTACAATGAGATTAGCACTTAAAATAAATAATCAATCGCTTCTCGGTAAAATATTTTAAAGAGAAAAACGCACAAAGGCAGTGGAGGGAGTAGGAAGCCGCCGAATTATTAAACTTTCTCTTTAGGGTCGTAGTTCCTGGAAACAACCCGCCTTTATACCCATTTAGAGTTTGGTTAACTTTCAAGGTTGACCGTACTCGCGGACGGTAGACACAAAAGGTAAGTTTTTTGATCTTTGGTTCCTGGGAACTTATTAATGATTATACTTCATTGAAAAGTATTATATTGTGGTGAATTTTAATTTTTATGGGACATATTTTAAATTTTTGATTTGTGATTTTTTTTTATATTATATATATACTTAATAAAAGAAAATCGTTTTTTTGTATTTTTTATTTATTATAAGAAAATAAGCAAAAAAATTTCACACGGGACGGGATCTAAATCTCCCACCGGCAGAAGCGCCAAAAAGTTGATAAAACTCTTGATCAAACCCTTTTTATATTTATATTATTATATATATAATATATATAATATATATATATATATATATATATATATATATATATATTTATAATACCTATAATAAGGAAAGTCAAAAACCTCTCAATTGTAGTAAAACCGGAAGTATGATTCCCGGGTCGTTATCCCCAACGAGGAATGCAATTGAAAGTCGAGAGTCGTTTTGATAATCGATGCTTGAATGGAACAAGATTTAGATTGGTTTTCTAAAACTAAGGGAAAATTAATGCAATTCTACACTAAGAACAATTAAGGCAACACAAAATTAAATTAAAAACGCAAACGGAATCCTAAAAACGCTACTTAATTATCAATTAATTCAAATTTTAACCCTACACAAGAAAGTTTTGAATGTAAACCTCAAAAATGGCAAAAGAAAATTTTCTAAAAAAGAATTATATTTTTTTTGACTTTTTAATAATTTTCTATGAATTAAAAACTAATTTAAGTAATTAAAAATGCTAGAAAATAACAAATTAACACATAAAAATTTAAAAAAATGAAATTATACTTTAGAAAAGTCTAAAATATGATAAAAACTTAGAAAACTATTTTTTTTACTCTTTTATACTTTTTTAATAATTTTTAAATTAATTTTAAAACTATAAAAAGTGAAATAAAAATCTAAAAGTGACAAAAATAATTTTAAACTTTGTAAATCTCAAAAATATATTTATAAAACTAAAACCGATTTTTTTGTAATTTTTTGAAAAGTTTTAATATTTTTGGTTGACATTTTAATATTTTTAATATCAAAAATGATAATAAATACTAAATAAAGATGGAAAATTCTAATTTTTTGCAGAAAAGGCTAAAATAATATGAAGATGTAGGGAAAATAAAAGCCACAATCCAGCTTAACCAATAAGCCCAAATAAGCTGGAAAAAGGCTACGACTTTTTAAATAAGCTAGGCAACCAAAATGTGTATAAGGAATTAATTAGGGAGAGTGTAACCAGATGGCCCTACTGGTGCTACTAGTTACACACTCTTATACTAGAATGTTTGCCAGACTCAAAAGGTCATGGGTTCGAATCCCATGGCTTTTTTGGTATTCTTTTTTTTTATTTGCAAAAACTTTTAACACATACTTGATAATAAGCTAACAAAACACAACTTTAAAAAAAGACAAAACTTTTAAATCTCACAATTAAACAATTAAAATAAGCAAATAAGCTCACTTAACTATGCTGAAATTCAGCATAGTTAAAACAGACCCAAAGGGTGTTTTTGACGGGCTTTTTATGGGACTTATTGAATAAGCCCAAGCCTGAAACTGAACACACTAATACTATGACTCCCAATAAGCTACTAGAAGCAAAACTCAAGCCATTTCAACACTTAGCAATTTTCAATTAGTATGCAAAACACAAACTTGCAGCATATAAGACTTGACTTGATTTTTATTTTAAGACAAGAACAAACACAAAACTAGCACTTAAACATGACAAGCCAAGAATCAAACACACAAACAAGATTATCAGCCACAACATACACAGATTCAAACAACTATTAGAAAAAAATTAGAAAATGAAATTTATAACTAATAAATTTAAACAAACGGACTTAAAAAATGATTTTCACTTAGACAAAAGTGACCCAAAGGGTCTTGACCAGTTTGACCCTTTTTGACTTGAAATATCAGAATATCCAAACGCCCCTTTAAACTCTTTTTATAAAATTTTAAACTAAGAAACTGAGATTTAACCCACAAATCTATAATACCAGATATTAAAACGACTTAATAACCCTGAACAAACAACTTAGAACAAACAAATTAGCAGAATTAACAAGATTAAAGCTATGCTACGAGTTTTTTGATTTTTGACTGATTTTTAAGAAAAGTTTACAAAATGATATTTAAAACTATAACACCCATATATTAAGCACTTACAACAATAATTAGCAATAATAAGAAGATTCAAACAAGAAAGAAGCACAAATAAGCCGAAAATAAGCTAATAAGCTATAAATAAGTAAAACTTAAAAAGAACACTTACAAGAGGTCCTAAGTTTTTTTTGAGACTGATTTAAATCAAAAACCCTTACCTATTCTAACCTAAGTGCTTGCCACAAGCTTTACAACCAGCAATAATCCTTCCTTTATAGCTTTTGTTAGCCTTAATTATATTAAGTCAAATAAGAATGTTATCGGTCTTATAAAGTCAAACTAGGTCTTGTATTGCAATAGGCTAGTCGGGTTCAACGGGCTTGGATTGTAATCTAATATTGTCTGTGTTTCGGGCTTAAAGCCCAAGTTTAGCCAAGCTCGGCCCAAGTAGAAAAGCCCACATGCCACTTATGGCTCAAGTGTATAAAAGAAACCCTCTCCACACATGGAGAGGGTGTTGGTTGCATTTCTTACTTTTGTATGTGTGTGTAACTCACCACTTTCTCTCTCTAATCTAACATTCCTAATTCTTTCTTCTCTTCCTTTCTTTTCTTCTTATTGCCGGCTCATTAGAGCTTATTTGGGTTTGCTTATTAGTTGTGAAGGATTATTATAAGACCAACATGTGGTATCACTCGCCAAGGGGTGTTTAGTGTTCTTTTTGTGGTAATAAGCTCATAAGACGTGGCTTATTTCGGTATAAAAGCACAGGTCTTTATAAGCTTTTAAGGTTTTAGTTTGTTAAGCTTCTCCATTTCTTAATCTACTCATTCTAAAGCTTATTTTGTAGTCATTCCATGTCTTAGATAAGCTCAAAGATCGTTTCTTATAAGCTTATTACATTCGGCTTATTTTTTTCCTTCTCGAAGTGGTAATTTTGGTTCGATTTAAAAGAGTCAAAAGAGTCATGTTCCTGTTTTGATTGTTCTTCAAACTAGTATCTTAGTTTTCTTAATTTTGGTTGCTTATTTTGAGCTTCTTCCGAGCTTATTTCGAGCTTATTCCGAGCTTAATTCAGCTTATTTCGTGGCTTATTTGTGGTTTCTATTTTCTTACTTGTGGTCCCAACCGGTTCTAAACAAGAGACCAAGATCCACATTTTTTGCTTCACAACACAAGGACAACTTGTTTGTTTGTGAAAGTGGTCCTTCACCCGAAAGTGACTGCAAGCGGAATATGTAACACAGGTCAAGCGGAATATATATGTTATTGGTTAAGCGGAATATGTACGTTTTAAATGTCAAGCGAAATATGCAGGTATAAGTCAAAGCGAAACATGTTGATAATGTTAAGCGGAATATGTTAGACGCTGAAGCGAAATATGCAGGTTTAAGACGAAGCGAAATATGTTGAATGCTTAAGCAAAATATGCATGTTTAACTACCAAGCCAAGCGAAATAATTTAAATGACAAGCGAAATATTTTAGACTATCCAAGCAAATATGTATCTGTCGACAATTTTTCAAGCGAAATATGTTTTGAATTGTCAAGCGAAATGTGCAATTTCTGAAGCGAAATATGTATTTATTTTTCAAGCAAAACAAGTATTGATTGCAACTCTTAGCGAAGCGAAATATGCAATCCAGCAAGCAAAATATGTCAATTTTAATTTCACGATTTTTCTATTGATTTTGTAAAATCCCGTCAAGTAAACTTTTTCCTTCTTGGTTTTAATCATAGAGTTGTAAAATCTCGTGGAGTTAATTGCATTCTCTCTCACCACAATACAATCAACACTTCATAACACTTAAGATCCGATATCCATTAACAACTTCATCAAAATGTCAAATTCAAATATTAATTTGCAAACTCAATCATTGAATGCTCTTCATAATGCTATCATGGAAGCGGGTAGCAAAGATCATACACCAATGTTAGCACCGGGTAATTACGTTCAGTGGAAATCCAGAATCAAGAGATACATTGACACCAAACCTAACAGTGAACTCATCCACTATTGTCTCTAAAATCCACCATACACGTATCAATGGGCTGAGAAGACAGTTCTAGTTGCTGAAGGTAGTTCTGAAACAACTACAGAGAGGTATATGGAGAACTATAAGAATGTTTCACAAGACATACGCGATCAACTGAATGCCGAAGCTGAATCCGTTTAGATCATTCTCACAGGGATAGATAACGATATCTACTCCACAGTATGAAACATGTCCTGAATGCATGTGAAATGTGGAAGCCATTGAAAGGTTGAAACAAGGTGAATCAAATCATGTTCAAGATCTTGTAAACCAATTTTATATTGGGATTTGAAAATTCACATCACGGATTGTGAATTACTTGAAACGTTATTACTCGCGGTTCTACAAGTGATCGAATAAATAGCTTGTCAGAAATCAGTGTCATGTTACAAATCAACAAGTGAATGTCCAGTTCTTACTTTAACTACTACCAGAATGGCAAAGGTTTGTGACACTTGTTAAGCAGAGTGAAGAGCTGAAGATTATCTCCTATCACAAACTTTATGACATCCTGAAGCAACAACAGCATGAAGTCAATGAGATAAGAGCTGAAAGACTAGCATGTACTGCTAATCCACTTGCACTTGTTTGCTCAATCAACAACCAGTTACCATCATCACACCATCCTAAATACAAAACACATAATAATCCTCCACAATCACAACAATCGTATCAGAAACATGGAAAAACAATGTTACATCTTCTTCTCTACTTTATTATCCAAACCCGCTACGGTTACTGAAGATAAGGAAATGTCAAAGGAAAAGGAGATTTGACAAATCTCATAAGCTTGTAATTTTCACTCAGTCGTTCAAGAAAATCTACACACCTACCACAACAACCTTCGGGACTTCATACAAACACTCAGTAGAGCTAATCAAGATAATTCTCCAAAAATCAACAGAGGCACTGGGTATGATAATCAGAGGGCAGTTAACATTGTTGGGGCTAGGGAAAATGTAGGTACTTCGGTTGTGCAGAAGTCTGGGATTCAGTGTTATAACTACAAGGAATATGGGCATGTATCAAGAGAATGTCAGAAACCAAAACGAGTAAAGGATGCAACTTATCACAAGGAAAAGATGTTATTGTGCAAATAAGAGGAAGCTGGGGTTCAGTTAAATGCAGAACAAGCTGATTGGAAAGATGATACTGATGATGAGTTTGATGATCAGGAATTGGAAGCACATTATATGAACATGTCAACATAATTCAAGAGTTACTCCAGATCCAATGACAGTGTCTTGACCTATCTTTGATGATAGAGCCAATTCATAAGGTACAAAACAATAATGACACAACTATAATGGTTTGCCATGAAAATGAACATCCAGAGCAACCTGAATCTAATAATGACAATATATCTAGCGGAACAAACACTAATATCCAATTGATTGATTGGATTATATGTTATGGATAGAGTTCAGATGACCAGGATGATACGATGATCTTGATCCAGATGAGATATGCTTGCTACTTTAATTCAGAAAATAAAATGTGAAATATGAGACAGCAAAAACCAGAAATAAATTTTTGAATCATCAAAACAAGCTATAGTTGATAAATTGAAAGGTGAAATTGAGGATTTCAAAACTAAAAATAAAAGTTAGAATCATCAAATAACCATTTTCAAAGAAGCAATCAATGAACTAAAGTCTAAGACAAATCAGTTGATTTTTTAAAGACCTAAAAAGTTTCCGATGGAGGGGGCAGGGGGGGGAGGCGGGGAAGCTGGGTGAATGATAAAGGGGGTAGGTAGATGATTAGGGGGAGTGGTGGTGGGCTCAAAGGGGGAAATTGATTGTGCAAAAGCTAAAGGGGATTTAATGTCATACAAAATCGATTTTGAAAAGTCATCTAATGCATATACTCGACAGGTAAATTGATTTTTAAAAACAGACGATTTCGGATATGAAAAAGGAGCTTTATGCACATCAAGAAACCATCTCCATAATGTCACAAGCAAAAGAGGCTCAGATTAAGCTTTACAAAACTCATAAAGACAAAGAACTTGATAAAGTCATGGCTTTAGAAAACAAAGTCAAGGTTTTGAATGTATATTTATAAAACCGCCAATCTGTTCAAACAATGAATAGCTTAATGTAATGTAAAACGAGTTTTGCAAAAACCTGAGTTCCTCAAGAAAGCCTCAAGAGCGAATCCTCGTCTGTATGATATAGGTTGCTATAATGATAATCTTGCGTTAATGTTAGCCCCTGAATCTGATGAAACAATTCGTCTTGACAAAGAAAGTCGATCAAAGTTAAGCGATTTAATCAGACCGTTTGATTATGACCAGTTCAATAATCTTTATGATTTGTTCGTTCCACAACGGGAAAAGTCCACTGAACAACACTATTTTCCAAGAGCGTCAAAGATGAGTCATACATCTTCTAATAATGAATTTTCCAAAGAGTCTTTTCATAAACAAACAACTTTGTTAGAAAAACGAATGGAGAGAATTCCATTCCTTGGGATCATAAGTGTAAAAGCTCTACAAGAACTTTTCGAAGATTTAAAAAGAGTGTGTGACAATACGATTTTTGATGGAGTGGAACGTTGCAAACAAACAATCGCTAAAGAACCTGTTTTGGTAACATAGATCCTTTCATTCAAAACACAATCGAAGGAAATTTTTGCCCCCAAATTAGAAGAATAAATGCAGACTTAGAAAAATTTCATTTGTGTTTGAACGAGGAAATGGTTGCAGATTTGAGACACTTTAATTCTCTTAAACATGAAGTAGACACTCTCAAATCTCAACTGGAAACTCTCAAAAAAAAAAACACAGTTTTGAATGAAAATTGACCGACTTTCAAGGGAATATTACTATGCTGATCACATGAATGCAATACTTGGTGTGTACACTGATATGGATGAAGTTACTAATTTGCAATGTGATTACTTGGAAGCTTTGGAAAAATGTGAACATCTTGAAAAAGAGCTTTCAAAAAGTAGAACAATGTTCAAAGAGTATTGAAGCACTTCAGAAACATGCGATTAACTTGAACTTAGATTTACTACGTGCAAAGAAAGATAAAAAATGACAAATCTTTTCAAAGAAAATCATGTCACAGCATATCTAAAAGAACGTGAAGCATGTATTATATGAAATTCAAGACTGAAAGCTCAATTAACAAGACAAAGGAATTGCAATCAGTGAGTTGAAGAAACTCATAGAAAAGAATGAAAGGAAAATCCGGTAAACTAAAGTTTTGAAAAATATCATCAGTTATTCGACAACTGAATGCTTTTAAAAGTCAAAGACAATCAATTTTGGGTAAACCAGCTATTTTTTCAAATTCTCTTGCAAAGACAGATTTCTCAAAGTCAAAGTCAGTTACCATACAAAATGTGTCCCATGATTTTTCAAAACCAGTCACTGTACAGATTTTGCCTCAGAATGTGTTGCCAATTTTCAAGAACACAAACTTGATTGCACCATGAATGTATAAAGTGCACACAAAGCCTAATCAAACTAGAACACCTTAGTTGCCTCAAGATATTAGGAAAACTAACAAACGCGTGTCTTTCACTACAGGAGTAATTCCAAATCCAAGTGTTTAGCAACCAAGTCGCTTAAGATGGCAATCAACTGGAAGATAAAGTCATGTCTAACATAGTCAAGGAAAGAAGGCAAGAAGGGAAGAAGACCATCGTATACGAATTAATTAAAAGTTTTCCAATAATAAAATATCTGTAACTGCGTGTAATGATAGTTTGAATGCTAAGACCTCGAATGTTAACTTTATCTGTGTTACTTATGGAAAATGTATGCTGAATGAAAATCATGATTTGTGTGTTCTACATTATATTAATGGCGTGAGTTCTAGGACTAGACAACCAATTGTTATTGCTAATTAGTACTAGAGAACCCAAGCATAATGTGAACCAATCTGTTGCAACATCCAGTAAGAAAACCGTTATGCAACAGACTTCCACTGACAAAAATCTAGACACATAACTAAGAAGATATATAAGAAAGTTAGTAAGATATGCGGTTGGTGGTATCCTAAGTATACACCACCCGAATACAATTAGAAACCTAAGTCTCAAATAGGAATTGTTATATAGTCCGATGTTTAGTGAATTACTCAATGGAACTTCTCCTGTTGTGTCAAAGTCTTCTGCTATACATGCTGCTGATAATCCTGATAAACGTCAACAACATCAAACAACTCACACTCAACAACAAACCAATTGTTGCAGATCCACCTCCATTAAACAATTCAATACAACACATCAAGCTCCATCTCAAGTATCCAACCTAGTCACTGGGGCACCTGAGAACATTATTCAAGCAGAAACCAATTCAAAATGCACAATTTTACGAACGATGATGAATTTATCAACATCTTTAGTACACCGGTACAAGAACAAGGGGAGACATCGTCTCGTCATGTTGATTCGTCAAACATGCATACTTTCTATCAACACCATCCTTCTGCACAACGTTGGACAAAAGATCATCCATTAGAACAAGTCATTGGAAATCCTTCTCAATCAATTAGAACAAGACGTCAGCTAGAAACAGATGGCGAGATGTGTATGTTCGCACTCACCGTGAGTCGAACCGAACCAAAGAACATCAAAGAAGCCATGGCTGATTCTGCATGGATTGAATCAATGCAGGAAGAACTTCATCAGTTTGATCGATTAGATGTATGGGAATTAGTCGACAGACCACTTTGCAAAAATGTCATTAACTTAAAGTGGCTCTGGAAAAACAAACGTGATGAGGAAAATACTGTTATTCGCAACAAATCTCGTCTTGTAGCTAAGGGATATGCTCAAAAGGAAGGAATTGATTTTGAAGAGTCATTTGCACCAGTTGCTCGGTTGGAGGCCGTCTGGTTGTTCATTGCGTACGCTGCACACAAATCATTTACCGTATACCAGATGGACGTCAAAACAACATTTCTTTATGGACCTCTGAAGGAAGAAGTGTACGTAAACCAACCAGATGGATTTGTTGACCCATATCATCCTGACAAAGTTTACCGTCTTAAGAAAGCATTATATGGTCTCAAACAAGCACCAAGAGCGTGGTATGATGAACTCTCCAATTTCCTGGTATCCAAAGGATTCTCAAAAGGTTCTATTGATCCAACTTTGTTCATAACTAAACATGGGGAAGACATATTGCTTGTGCAAATTTACGTTGATGACATAATTTTTGGTTCTACGAACCCAAAACTTTCAAAACGTTTTGGAAAACTAATGCACAGCAAGTTTGATATGTCTATGATGGGGGAGCTAAAATTCTTTTTAGGAATTCAGATCCACCAATCCCCTCGTGGTATCTTTATAAACCAAGCTAAGTATGCTCAAAAGATACTTAAAAAGCATGGTATGACCTCATGTGATAGCATTGGTAAACCAATGGCTACAAAACAACTTGATGCTGACTTGAGTGGCACTCTGGTCTACTAAACGAAATATCGTAGTATGGTCGGAGCACTCATGTACCTAACAGCAAGTAGACCAGATATTGTACATACAACATGTTATTGTGCTCACTATCAAGCGAAACCGACTGAGAAACATCTCACCGCAGTTAAGCGGATCTTTCAGTACCTTAAAGACTCCATTAACATAGGTCTCTAGTATCCGAAGGACATCGGTTTTGAACTAACTGCTTTTTCAGATTCGGATCAGGCGAGTTGTCTCGATTTACGTAAGAGTACATCTGGTGACATACAATTTCTTGGTGGTGATAAGTTAGTCAGCTGGTCATCCAAAAAGCAGGACTGCACCTCAATGTCTTCAGCAGAAGCCGAGTATGTGTCTTTATCTGCGTGCTGCGCACAAGTTCTATAGTTGAGAACTCAGCTCACAGATTATGGCTTCCACTTTGATAAAATACCTATATATTGTGACTCAAAGGCAGCCATACCCATCGTGCAATAACAGGTCCAGCCGTCCACAATCACCAAGCACATTAATGTCAGATATCACTTCATAAAGGAACAGGTTGAAAAGGGTATAGTTGAATTATTCTTTGTTGGAACTGAATACTAGTTAGTTGACTTGTTTACTAAAGCTTTATTGGAAGATAGGTTTAAGTATCTTGTCAGATGACTTGGTATGAGATGTTTGACTCCAGATGAACTGGAGGTTCTGGCAAATGAATCTGCTTGATCCATTAAATACCAATTTGTAAATACTTTTCTTCTCTATGTATTTTTTATTTATAAAAAATTTGAAAAAGAAAATACAAAAATATAAAACCAAAAAAAAGAAAATAGAAAAATATAAAACCTAGAAAAACAAAATATAAAATCAGAAAAATTTCAAAAATACCAAAAAAAGAATCTTCTCGACATGTCTCTTGGAATCGATAACATTTACGTACCTAGAAATGTTGTTTAATCATCGCCAGGGCAGTGGTAAATGGATGTTCAAGACCAAAGAGTTTCAAATTCTTTTCAAAAAACATGTCATTTCCTAATTTTTCTCATTACTTGACTTTATGTACATTTCAGTGCATTACTCGGACCCGAATGTAAAAGAGAAGTGTACGCTTCAGTGCGCTTACTCTAAAAATAGAAGAGAAGTATTCTATAATGTGTTTTAAAACCGTTGAACACAATTTTCAAAAATAACTTTCAATGTCAATTGTCTACAATATAATTTGTGGTATTTTTCCATAAAAAGTGGTATTTGTTAAAATTGTGTGTTCAACACTCCCTTCCTTGAATATGTTTACAAACAGTGGTACGAAGAATGTCATTTTATATGGATAATTTTCTAAGGGTGAGCTTTTAAAACCAAAGCCTTTTAATGTGTTGGATACATCTCTCAAATGTCAATTTTATGTACCCAAACACATTTTGTGAAACTAAAATGTGGAAAAAAAATGTCAATTAATAATAATACATTGTCACTAAGGCATCTCACTCCGTCTTTAACATTTTGTGGTGTCATATCAATTTTCCATTCCAATGTAAAGTTTTAATAAATATTAATATCCCACATATATTGTTGAAGAAGAGCAATCAAGAAAATGAATTCATACAATATCGTAGTATAATCTTTCTCCTCGTGGAATTTTTCATGTCAAATTTTAATCAATTGGTATTTCAAATACTAAGTATTTTATTATTTAAAATAAGGGGAGAAAATGTGATTAAAATATGATATAGAAGAATGTGATCTTTAAGACTCTAAGTGCAACTCTTTCCTTCATGTGCTAAACAGTTTCAAATCTCGAAGCACATGTGTAGAGGGGGTATTTGAAAATAACAATGTCAAAAAATGGTTTTATGGTTCGATCTCTATACCCAACAACCAACTAATGTCATGATGTCGATGAAGTCATAAGGTGGTTAAGATTAGGTATAAGTCCTATGATCCAACTAGAACCGAAGAGATCTACCCAAGGATAATCCATAGTTAGAAATAGCATTCCTTAGGTATGATTGGAGAAGAATGAGTATATGAGAAGAATGCCGACTAAGATTGAGCTAACACTGGAACAATCACAACAAGGTGTTAGTGATGATGTCTTTGTAAGCATTGAAGGGGTTGAAGAATTAAAAAGAAATGTATGGATAAAGGGTGAAAACAAAGCAGCCCTCCACACAACTTAGGCAGAAACCGGGTCAATACATAATCTATCAAAATCACAAAGATGATTGTTGATATTGAAGACGACATCATGGACCCAGTGATCTAATGCACAACCCTTCCCAGCCATTCGAGTTTCTCTCAAAGGAAACTTGTCTCATTTGTCACGGAGATACACATGTTATGTATTGACATCTCACTCCGAGATTGTTCATATTGAATAGGTGGCAGTCTGCTCCAGCCTCCGATTACTAAAACCAAAGTGCACAAATCGAGCCTAGAGTCAGAAGAGATCAAATTATAAATCTCATTAGGACACAATGTCAAAATACACTTATTGAACATCATAAAGCTCACAAGCTGTAACAAAGAGTCATATGCATTATCCTTGAGATCTTGCCAGAACATCCGAGTGATACTTATGTATTCACACTAAAGATGGAAATCCTGCTTGAGCCAACATCAAACAAGCTCTTGGTAGGTGACTTGCAAGATTCTATATGAATCGAACTTGTGTCAACTGGAAAGAAACGATGGTGCGATTCTATGTAAATCAAACTTGTTCTAGTAAAATGAATTGACGACTTAATCAGAAAGATTGTAACTATCTGATTCACTCTTACCGTGTTGTCTGCTTTGAGATGCTCCAGTAACGAGAATTCCTAGTACAGCTGTGAAACCCTGTCAAGAAGATTCATATGAATTCTATCTTATCACAGGCAGTATTTATACTGATTAACGGGGAACTGTGGTTATTGCAACCGTATTCGACGAAGTGACAAAGACACTTTCGTCCATATCTGTCATTTATTACTAACCTTTTAAATGCAGATTCATACGTCGGTGTTGCAATCATGTACCAGCGAAGTCAGATTCATCACCGCATACTCATACTCAAACTTTCAAAGTCAATCATTCAGCATTAAGATTGTTGATACTACACTTCCTCAAATATCTTCAAAGTCAAATCAAGCATCGCATTTTGGGGAGATTGTTAGCCTTATGTTCATATAAGTCAGACAAGAATGCAACAAGTATGAGTATTTCGGTCAAGAGCACAAGTTGATCAAGAAAGTCAAATCAAGATGATTTAAGTCAAGGAGATGATGCAAGATAAAGATCTCAAGAACTCAAGGTCAAAAGATAAAGGATCAAGATCAAGATCACAAAGCATGAATGAAAAAAGCCATTACAAACAAGAAAAGACAAAGACTAAGACCGAAGATAAACAAGGCAAAGCATAAACGTCAAAAGTCATATCTTCAACATCGGGGGAGATAATGATAAAATAAGACAACCTCCTACAAGAATGTTATCAGTCGTACAAAAATGTCAACTTAAAGAAGACCTCAACAGTGGAGGAATTTGAAGAAAGAGACCTCAACATTGGGGGAGATTGTTAGCCTTAATTTTATATAAGTCAAACAAGAATGTTATCGGTCTTATTAGTCATGTTAAGTAATAGGCTAGTCGGGTTAAATAGGCTTGGAATATAAACTAGTAATGTCCATGTAAAGGGCTCAAAGCCCATGAGAAGTCAAGCCTGGCCCATAGAAAGCCCATGCACTTTAAGTGAAGGCATAGGGTATAAAAGGACCCTCTCCACACATGGAGAGGGTGGTTGGTCATTTTATGTGTGTGTTTTCATATGTGTAAAAGATCATCCACCTCTACTTTCTCTCTCTAATAAATCTTCCATTTTCCTTTTATCTCTTTTCTAGCTTATTGCAAATTGGTATGGCTTATTATTGTGAAATGGGTTAATGTCTTGGGATAACAGAACATCTACATCAAGTAAAGACCAAGTGTCCATACACATTAATATCCACTTTATGCATTTCATACATAAGCCACTCATATTTGCAATATAAAAAGTATATTATGTAAGCTTTTCTTTGGAGTATGACAAAGGCGCTCACTTCATAAAACAAGTTTTTAATTGGAGAAACCTTTCTGCGAGTTGCATTAGAAAGCACTTACCTCCACCACTTTATTCTATTTTTGATCCATTTTTTAAGTGGATATGACCCACATAAGTTAGAACCTCATAACGAGTTTTGACTCTTCAAACCCGTTTGTAAAATTACATGATAAGGTCAAATAGTAAACGCATAAATATAGTTGTAAATTTACAGTAGACTAGCATAACCCAAACAGTAAGCCTACTAAATATATATGAACACATTCTCGGGCTCCAACAATTTCTGAAAAAAATTTAGCCCCCGCCAAACGTGCGAGTAATTCTACCAGATTTAGCTGTTGTTTGCTGTGTATATTGACAAATATATCTTATCTTCGTATGGTGGTCTGATTTGTTCTTTTTCAGTTAGGAATCCCTTTAGCACAGTGGAGATGGGATTGCTTCAACGTCGCCTTCGTACTGGGATACTAACAATGATGATGATTTTGGTATGGTTCTGTCTTTTTAGTATTTCGTAAAGTAGTCAACTTTTAGGTGAATTCTGCCAAAAAAAACACTTACCGTATCGAAACTTCATAGGTGAGAGATGTTGATATTGCCAAATAGGGGAAACTAAATTTTTATTTAAAATTTAAGAAATTATCCTCTGCTTTATTAGTTCATGATACCTAATTTTTTGCTGGAGGATTCCTCACTTAAGTGGACCAGCTTAGGGATCCCCTAATGACACTAAATTAGACCTCAAGTTCTACATAAGAGGAAGCCATCATAGTATGCTGCCATCTGTAGTTTCAGCAATCATAAAACATTAGCTAGACACTTGCTGGAAAACACATTTAGGCAGGAACCACTCAGGTATGTAGTCTGTAGGTATCAATATGATAGTATCAGGTTGTATTGGAGTCATGCTAACTGGAACCTAGGAGCACTTGATGTTTAGTGTAGTAAAATTAAGTCTGCATAGGTGATTTACCAATTCTTGTGTCTCCATATTAGTTACTATATAATGAAAAGTAGCTTTAGAATGTTTTTACGCACTTTGAAATTAAACCCATAGGATTACCAAATAAGGAATGTATTTTCACTATGTTGTATTCTAAGTTAGATTACTTTCTTTATACAGGTTTGCTCTCTCAAAAAGTTACTTAGAAATGTTATGTCAACGGTACACATTGTTTGATGTAAACAATTAATTGATGATAACACGTTACATTGAACGCTAATTTTTAGCTTACGCGATTTAAACTTAATTCATGAAATTACAAGCAAACGCGTACAACGCTAAAAATAAATAGTAGATTTATCGACGTCGTCAATGACTTGAAAACACAGGGTGTTATAAGTTGTAACAAAGACTCCTACGCATTATCCTTGAGATCTTGCCAGAACATCTGAGTGATACTTAAGTATTCACAGTGAAGATGGAAATCTTGCTTGAGCCAACATCAAACAAGCTCTTGGTAGGTGACTTGCAAGATTCTATATGAATCGAGCTTATGATAACTGGATATCAATTTTGGTCCAGTAAATGAATTGACGACTAAATCAGAAAGATAGTAACTATCTGATTCACTCATACTGTGTTGTCTGCTTTGAGACGTTCCGGTAATGAGAACTAGCAAGCATGGTGAATCTAATACATCTGTGTTAGAAGATCCTACACTTTAAGCTAGAAACCCTGTCAAGAAGATTCTTTCAATCTACCTGATCACAGGTATAGTATTTATACTATAAAACGGGAAACCGGAGGTTAATGCAACCAAACTCAAGATGAATGACTATTCCAAATCATCACTTTTATAGCTACCTGTCTTATTTCAGGTTTAGACGACGGCGTTGCAGCCTCATTCCAGTGAAGTCGGATTCATAAACCACATGCTCATACTCATGCTTTCAAAGTCAATCGTTCAACATCAAAATCGTTGATTCTAAACTTCCCCACCATCAAAAAGCCTCAAAATCAAATAAAAAATCGTCTATCTGGGGGAGATTATCAGACTTATAATCATATATGTCAAACAAAAATGTAACAAGTATGAGTATGTTGGTCAAGAGCACAAGTTGATCAAGAAATTCAAATCAAGATGATTCAAGTCAAGGAGATGATGCAAGATAACGATCTCAAGAACTCAAAGTCACAAGAAAAAGGCTCAAAACAATTGATCCACAAAGCATGAATGAATAAAAGCCATTAACAAACAAGATAAGAACCAAAACAAGGCAAAGCATAAACTACAAAAGACCATACTCTTCAACTTCAGGGGGATCAATGATAAAATACAAAGCAAACTCTACAAAAATGATTTTCCCATCGTGGTACAGAGGAGTTTGAAGAAAGAGACCTCAACATTGGGGGAGATTGTTAGCCTTAATTATATTAAGTCAAACAAGAATGTTATCGGTCTTATAAAGTCAAACTAGGTCTTGTACTGTAATAGGCTAGTCGGGTTCAACGGGCTTGGATTGTAATCTAATATTGTCCATGTTTCGGGCTCAAAGCCTAATTTAGCCAAGCCCGGCCCAAGTAGAAAAGCCCACATGCCACTTATGGCTCAAGGGTATAAAAGAAACCCTCTCCACACATGGAGAGGGTGTTGGTTGCATTTCTCACTTTTGTATATGTGTGTAACTCACCACTTTCTCTCTCTAATCTAACATTCCTAGTTCTTTCTTCTCTTCCTTTCTTTTCTTCTTATTGCGGGCTCATTAGAGCTTATTTGGGTTTGCTTATTAGTTGTGAAGGATTATTATAAGACCAACAGCTTTTAAACCCAATAAGCTTGAAACAGTTACCCTTTTTACCCCTTCATCATAAACCATAAACCGTAAATCTTTAAACCATATTCCATAAACCTTTCTTCTTTCTTCTTTCCAAGTAACTTTTTAAGTGAGTGTATTTGAGAGTGAGTTTAGACTCATAAGCTATGAATAAGCTTATGGGTCTAAGTTTGTAGCTTATACGAATTTAAAGAAAACAATTTTAAAGATTAAAGAAACTTATAACCAAGATTAACAATAAAAAGTAAATATGAAGAACACTTAGAATTAAAAAGAGACTTTCATTGATTAAACTTTAAGTTACAATACTGAAATTGAAATTATATTTAAGCTAAAATTATAAAACTAAGACTAGTCTCTGGCCTTCATTTTGTGCTTCCTTTTATAGAGTCATAAAACCCTAGCTGCCTTCACCTTGTCTCCTAGCAATGAAGCTTCTAGCCCTTCTAATTATGATCGTTGGATCAGATTGGTCTCCAAGGGTTTATTCGTGACCTTTTGATTAAAACTGACGAATGGGAGAAGGGTATATGGGGTGTCACATGGGTTGGTTGGGTGTAAGGTGAGGTGTGTCTGGTGTGGGTGGACAATGGTGAGAAGATGGAGGAATAGTACCTCTGGTTTTTGGCGGGTTGTGATTATGTTTTGAAAATTGGCAAAAACAGTCCCTGAAAGTATAACACTCTATTACACCCACAATCCTTGAATAGCGACACAGTTAGTCCCTTGAGGACTAACGGGGATAGGGGATAACGGGTTTATTGGTTTGGGTCGTTAAGTGGTGTAGGGGATGTTGGGCTTGTTTAAGTTTTGGGCCTGAGTGGGTTTCAGATTATAATAGGAATGGGATTGGGCTTTTGTTTTTGAACTTTGGGCTTCAAGTCTTCATAATAACCCTTAATGGGCTGACCTGGCCCATTAGATGGGTACGGGTGGGCCCATTAAGTAATTCTTCGTTATCGGCTTCGGGGTTGACTTTGACTTTTTCGGGGTTGACTTTGGCTTGATTTTGACTTTGACTTTTTGTTGACTTGGACTTTTTTTCACCCTCTTTCCGTTCTCGTGCTCGTTTTTGTCGTTTTTGGCTTTGTTTTTTCCTTTTCTTGGATATCCGTTTCTTACATAATACAAATGCAAAACATACAAATACAATGTTTTTTTGGTACGTTTTTGGTCATTTAAGTCCTTTTTAGTGGTCAAAGGTATGTGTAGTTAAACACATACCAATAAGCGAAAGAATATGATCAAGTAATCTTTACCAACAGTAATACACCAGGAAGGGAGACAAAACCACAAATGCACGCCCAAATCCATGACCGCGACACTTGTGAGTGGTCACTCCCTCATTCGAGAAAACCAAAGGTTAGGATGAATGATGATATAGGGTAGGGATTATGCATGGCAAAAATATATAATTGGTGTTAAATAAAATAACAAAACAGATAGATTAAGTCCAAAAAAATAAAAAAAACAATGTTGCTAGCTACTTTCCCGACCACAACCTTGAAACAGACAAAAATCACTGACTAACTCATGCTTTAACACTGGAAACTCATGGTTTGTTTTGTAGACACGAATTAGACTCAAAGATGTCTTTAATAGTCATCCTTACGTTTCATAAAAACAACCTAGTTGGTGTTCCTGTAACAGCCAACTCCCAATCATCCATAATATAGTACAACAATAGTGGCGATATCTACCACTTGATACAAAAAGTACATAGTTGGTTTATATTGCGACCAACTTGAAATAATATACAACAAAACTTTACATCGTTGGTTTATAGCACGTACCAATGAATAATCGATTATATAAATAATAAAACCGGTTAAGTTTAGACGAACCGATTATCTCACAAACTTCTCCTTTTTTTCTCTCTTACATTTTTTTGTTTTTTTGTTTTTTTTTTCGATATTTTTTTAGATAACTAGGAAACGAAATAAGGGTGTAAAATTTTACCACTTCACGATCATAATAAATCTAGATAATATTTCCATAACGCTCTTGACTCAGAAATAAAAATAATAGTGAAAGTAGTAAAAACACACGAACAAACAAATATAAACTACTTTCACATTCCCAATTGCAATGTGCAATTCCATACCTAACCAAAGATAAGAAATACGCACACGAACACATGAAGTACATACTTTTACACAAAAGCAACTAGCAACCGATTAAAGACTTCATATACAGGGTAGGATAAGGTGTAAAGGTGTAACAAAATAAATTTAGTGGTGTAACAAACGAAAGGAATGGCTCAGAAGGTTTTTCTAGGGGTATCTGACTCTAAAAATGAGAGTAAACAAAAGGGTTTATATAAGGGTTAACTAACCAGTGTAGTTAGTTAATATCACAATATTTGTATAGGCTTTTTGGTTTAATCCTAAAAATTTACCAATATGGACACGTCACTCCAATTATAAATATAATACTCATTATGGTGGTCTCGAATAGTATACTAAGCCAAGTTCTAAAGTTTACTATAATCACCGAAACACTCATATATTTGTGAAACTTTGGATAAAATGGGGGAAACAGAATAGGCTTAATCCTCATAGTATGGAAATAAAGTTATGTGTGCGGGTCATGCAACTAATAATCTCACAAAAATATGCTAAATTTTTTAAAATTTAAGTACAAATTAGGCATATTATTGTGAATAAGGATAAGTAGTGTTCTAATTCTTCTCCTCCCACTTGAGATATACAACACCCACGTTGTATAAATATAACATGAAAAACAGGAAATAAAAAGAATTAGAACGGAAAACTCCCCTGAGATTTGCCCGGCATGATCCTCCATTATGTTTATATGAGCAAGAATGTATGTTGAAAAATCATCTGAACACCAGCATGACTACAAGACACATAAGATTCCAAAGCATATGTGTACCACCAATTTCATCATTCACGTTTAGTATGTTCCTAAATTAATCTCAGAAAACCATTACAATTGCATCTCTAAATAAACATCGGTTTGAAAATAAAATAAAAACAAAATCGATAACTATACAGGAAGTCGATACGCCATATCCATGTTTCAGGATACGTCATATTAAAACTTGTATGAAAACAATCCTAATACGGGTCAGAGGTCAAATACACCGTAATCATAGTTATGAATACGCCGTATTGACAAGTCTGACAATAAAGTTTCAAAGTACTAAAAAATAAAATGGATAACGTCTAGCTTGGTCAATACGCTGTATCCATGGAATTGGATACGCCGTATCGATAACCTGGGAAGACAGTCTCGATAACAAAAATTGAAATTACATTCTAGGTTGTCTCCCGGTAAGCACTTTTGTTTACAAAAAAGTCTTTAAGTTAGACTTCCTTCAGCCCAGTCCATCTCGTGAATGCTCACGTATCCACGTGTGAGCTATTCAACCGTCTTCTCCTCCCTTATGTATTCGGGTCCTAAATTCAAGAATTCTTTGAAGAAGCCTTTTAGCTTTTAATATGGGTGCAGAATTCCATCCAACTTATCACGTGCACTTACTTTAACTAACGGCTTAATCTTGTTATATTGCTCGTTAGAAATATGTTTAAACCTTTGGTGCGACCTCGCCATTTGATAAGTGGCACTATCATTACCATTGTGAATGGTAATAAGTCCATCGAACCGTCTTACTTCAACACAAGCATTCCTACAAAACGGTTTTCCAACAATAATATCTCCTATATCTTTATCATGGTAAGAATCTATATTTTTTACAACTGCAAAATCAGTGACAATTGAAAAGTTTCCAACAAAGATAGACACATTTATAAAATCTCCAACAATGTTTTTCCCTTTATATTCAACTTCATCTTTCATTATCGAGTTATAGAATTTTTAGACATAACATTATTTGGCAAAACAGGGAAAAAGTTGGCAGTCACATGTTCATATCCTATCATGCAAACAAATTATAGATTATAAGTACAGTTAGTTTTGACTGATGACATCAAATAACGTCTATTTTATAGCATCATATGTAACACCCCCAAAATACGATACGCAGCGGATTACAACATTTATGGTGCTACTTCATAATACATGCACACAAGTCCCAGTAAACGTTCAAAGATTTCGTTTATAAAACAATTTCATTTCATTTATTCAAAGGAAAATCAGAGTTACATAGGTCCCAATACCAACGTAGAAATTTAATTCTAAAAGTCACAACACGACTTGGTTTCTAAAAAATAACATTGTTTTAATTCATGAAACTACTTCACCGAGACACCGTCTTTGATATCCGCGTTCCATTCCATCCAAGCCATCAACAACACCTAACCTGAGATACATGCTTAAAAACGTCAACAAAACGTTGAGTGAATTCATAGAGTTTACATTTAACAGTTAGAACGCATATTTGGTTCAACAAAGCATATAACATTGTTTACAAGGCAAGTTATAAAAGTAATGATTTCCAACTAACATGAGCCCGTGTACAGAACCTTAACACATTATCATTTAAGATAAAATAAGCGACCAGGAAGTATGCCACTACCGCTAGTCTCAATACAAAATGTCCGTTTGACAGGGTGTTCACCATCAAATCCAGACCCCGGACAGGGTTGTCAAACCCAATAGATATATTTAATGCATTCAGCGTTTACCTCCTCGGTAATTAACGAGCACATAGTAAAAGGCATAAACTCATAGTATGGAATGAAATCATATCACGTATCAAAACACATTGCGTTTACTTTTCAAAACAACATGTATCCCCCTCGCGGGTTTTACAGCATTTAAAATAGTTCAAAAGCGAGGCTATGAACTCACCTTGTTCTAAACCGAAGATCAAAATAACCGTGACAATCCAAAGATGTCTCAACACGAACTCAACCGCTACCTATAATTTATGTCGCTCAATTATTATATCGTAAAGTACGATCGAATAGTGCGTGCATCGCAACTATTGAAATAGTATAAATATACATACACATGTGATGAGAAATTCACTTTTGCGTCCTAGATTCAAACTCCACATAATTGAGTTACGATCATTCATTCAGTTATATTATACGTCACTTAATAGAAAACTTTCTATTTTCGGAAACTTTCTATTTTTATAAAGTTGCTATATTCGAAAAGTTTCCATTTTTAGTAAGTTCCGTCATCTAAATATATTTATAATATTATTTATATACCTCGTCGTACTTTCGACATTCAATTTGGTTATTAATTACCCATATCGGGATTATGTCTTGTACGCTTACTAGAAGTTACCACTTTTAGAATTACATCCGTTCATAAAACTTGTTAAGTCTAAATTGTTATACTTGTAAAAATAATAGTGTTTACTATATTTTTATAAACATCCAATAAGTTTTGTATCAACCCGTTGAATTTCAAAAGTCAACGTTGGACTTTATTTCACTTTGACTTTATGCATATATATATTTGTCTAGATATGACCCACTTAAAACTATCCATTATATCACATTTTCACGACCCGGACTCAAAAGAGATATTATGCAAAACGACATTCCGGACAACTTTTTAGTTTTAGCCGAGACCTGAAACTCGACAGAAAATGACCAAAATTCCTCTGCAAGTTTCTGCAGAACTTATGACATTTTTAATAAAAGTGCAGAATTTGACTTTCGGTTTTGACCCGTTATTACTCGATTTTATAGCTGGCAAGCCTTGCGGCAAAGTAAAACGACGTTTCGAGCAAATTTCGTGCTTCGCCGGTAGACCGAAACGGACTCGAAACTGATCAAACCGGACGTTTTTTAATTTGCCAGCAACTAGATAACTATAATAGCTGTTGGAAGAATTTTTAAATTTTCAAATCTTGTTTTCGCCGTAACTTATTCGTTATGAGGAGTTACGGGGCGTTCGAATTACCGAAACAATCATAAAAATACCCTATACCATATTTTCTAGACCAAAATCAGATTTTACAAAATCTCGAACCTCGTTTTCCCTCTTTGCTCAGAACTTACATGTTTTAAAACGCGCCAAAAATCATTTTCGGCCCAAAAATCCATTTACGACGCATCTAAAATGCTCTCTAAACAATATTCACCTTACTCAATCAACCAATAACAAAATCTAACTAGACGACGCAAGTTCGTGGATTTCATCACATGCAACGATTAAAATCAAACCAATAACGAAAACAATGTAACAAATGAAATAAGAGAATGCTCACAATGCTATAATAGCAAGATCGGAACAATAAAAGACTAGACTCATCCCTTTGTTGTCTAGCCATGACCTCAGACACATCCTAAAACCGAAACTAAATGATTTTCTAACCAAACCGATTTAGAAATATAACTAATCTAACTCTTGTACAACACCCTTTTCAATCAAAACACTTGAATGAAACCCGAATAAATTTTTTCAAAACCCATTGCATGTAGGATTTTATAATATGGAAACGCAGGCCTTTATGAGAGGATTAATATTTTTTTAAATGGATCGTTGTGCATGTCAAAAAATCAAGGCGTTTGGGTGGTGTTTGTTTTCGGCCGAAAATAGGAGAGGAGAGGACAAAGGAAGAGAAAAATTTGGTAAAGAGAAATAATGTATGTATAAGTTGCTTTATATAGAAAATAAGTTTAGCCATTTGATACTTTTAGTCCCTCCATCCTTATAGTCTGTTAGGATTTAGAAGACTTTACAACTTACTACAGTTGGTTCAACATTGGTGCTGCTAGTGAAGATTTAATGCTGCTGAGAAAGATTAAAGAAAATAGACTAAGTCTTTAGTACTGTTAGAGTATAGTTAGTACTGCCAGTACATTGTTAGTACTGCTAGTATAGTTAGTGTTGTTAGTAGTAAGTTAGTGCTGCTAGCATATAATAGTTAATGCTGTTAGGAGATAT
>BQNB010083674.1:0-28970 GCA_026074375.1 Tanacetum coccineum | reverse complement strand
AGTCCACCGGCATAAAAGTGTGCAAACAGTTTGAGAAATTGATGACTAAAAAATATGAAATATGCATGATAGGTGTCCTCGCCTACTTACTTAAATGTCAGATTAAACAAACCTAAAAAAGGCATTTCAATCAACAAAGAAAAGAATGTTAATGATATGCTGAGAATGTATGACAAAATTGATTCATCAGTTAATACTCCTATTATGCCCCCTAACATGTTAGGACCTGATCTCAACGGCAAAGCTGTAAATGAGTCTCAGTATAGAGGTATGATTGGACCACTAATGAACCTAATTACAAGCAGACCTAACATTCAATTCTCAACTGCTCTATGTAATACATCAAGCAAACATAATGAATCCGACCTTCTTTCTATAGAGAATTTTTAGGTATCTAAATGGTACTCCGAATCTTGGTCTTCAGTATCCAAAACATTCAGGTCTTGACCTAAAAGGATAATGAGATTATGACTATGCTGGATGCAACATAGACAGTAAAAGAAATTTAGATGCATGTTAGTTGCTTGAAGGCAAGCCTATTTGCTAAAGTACAAATAAGCAGCAATCGATAGCTATGTTCTCAACTAAAGCTGAAGATATAGCTACTGCTAGATATTATGCCATCATACTATGGATAGTCAACTCACTGACTATATCATATATGAAAAGTTACCCATAACAATCTAGTTCTGCCCTCAAAAAAGGCTCATTGTCAGATCAAGAATCATACTCTCAAACGGGACATTGAATTCCTATCATTCCCACTCAATATCAACTGCATGATATCTTCACCAAGCCTCTGGAAGAGCCAACTTTCAAAAAGATTGATTGTTGAACTAGGTATGCTGAACATTGATTCAAAACCTAAAGCTTTAGTACTAATTGAAAAAAACTGAAGCTTCATCGCTTTCATTCAAAACTGAACAAATTTTCATATATTAAGCGTCAGTTTAGTTTTTGCATACAAACTTTAGCTTGTTTAAGTGAAGTAACTGAGCAATCACATATGTCTCATTCATGGATTTGCATGAGCATGTTGGGGTTTTGTCGCCTTCGTCGAAAGATTGATGATGATGAAGATTACAATAATTTGTTCAGCATAACTTAACACCAAACCTGAACCTAGTTTAGCTTTTTCAAACATCAATCTCAAGGTCAGTTTTAAAACAAATGTGATCCTCAAAAGTAATATTTTCTATTAAAATAATTTCCTTTTTAAAAAAGTTGTTTAATTAAAATATAGGAATATAAGACACCCAAAAGTTAGAATGACATCATTATCTTTCTCTCACCTACTTTTTCAGCGAATGAACGGCTGTTCACTATTCTAGGTTTCAGATGCACGCTTTGCTGACTTTCATTTAATACAAAGTTTAGCTCACATGTTGAAAACAAACCCTAAACATTACCTATAACTATATAAACCCTAGATTTCTCTTTACCAACTCATAACTTCCAAATGGCAGTTATCAAATTATCAAAGATAAAAGTGAAAAATTATCAAATCATATAATCCACCATCACCTAACATAACTTATTTTCTCACAAACACAGATCAAACTCACCAAAAACACACACTCATAATCCAAAACAAATCAAAACATCAAAACCCTAATCACATCAAATGGCAAACCAAGAACAAAATCCTCCACAACAAGAACAACACTTTGTTGCTGCTAAACAAGTAGGCTTCAACCTTGAAGATATCATCCTCAACACAAACAATGAGGTTGCTCTTCTATACCCAGAACACAATGACAAAGATCACTTCAAATGTGTTTCTGATTTCATTTCCAAATGTTGTCTTAGAAAACCATTCACCAGATCTCCAAACATGTATAAAGAATACCTAGCTGAGTTTTGATACTCAGCTAAAACTCTTGAAAACTCTAAGGTTTTCTTATCAACCACCACTGGTGGTATCTATGGCGAAGTAGGGGTAAACACCTTTAGGAATGCCATTGGTACACATTACCTCCCTCACTCTAGTGAGTATGTTGCACCACCGTCCATTGACATAGTAAGGCCATGGTTTGAAACAATTGGGTATGGGAAAGTTGTTCCTGCCAAAGGGACTCTCAAAAAGAGTCTTCTTCCTCCTAGATGGAGGTTACTAATGGCAAAGATCATCCAGTGTTTAGGAGGTAAAACTGGAGGCTTTGATCAGATCACCAACAAAGATGCCATTATACTGTATAGTCTAGCAAATGGGATCAACATTGACTATGCCAGTATCTTTTGGGAAGACATCATCATCAAACTGAACAAGAAACATAGGGAAAAGGTTGTACCATACACTAGATTTCTATCCCTATTGATGATGCACAAGATGAAGGAAGGCTATGGAGATGGAGAACTCACACTCTACCCTACTCAAGTCTTCAGTGTCAACAAGTGGGCACTGAAGCCCAACCAACCTGAAGAACCTCTATTAACAACCCACATGTTGGCTATATGCTCTGCAGATAAGCCAGTGGCGTTTAAAGCTCCCAAGCCCTCTTCTAATGTTGAGAGGGTTCCCTAAGGCACAAAGCCTGGAGCTAAACCTGGACACAAGAAGCATTCTTCTTTAAAACAACCCTCTATGTCCAGCAAAGAGGCAACAAAAGGTGGGTCCTCTAAAGCACCCACCTGTTCCAAAACTGGCCATTCTAAAAAGAGAAAAGAGTCCAGCTCGGCCATGGACTCAAACCCAAGCCAGCCTTCAGTTTCTACAACTATGGATACTAGAATGCATAAAGAGGACCAGCAAGCAACTAGTGGCCCACCCTCTTTAGGGGTCACCAGTGAAGCAAGAGCCAACCCTCAGCTCAGTAGTGGTATGCCAGCATTTAATTTAAATAAGCCTATTTATTCAGCATCTTTCATTATTCACTCTGAGTCTGCATCAGGAAATAATGCTTCAGCAGCTTCCACAACTGAAGCTGATCCTGGAAATTCTACTCCTAGTGATTTTGTACGTCAACAACAGGGTATGAATGAAAGAACCAAAAACACTTAATATGATCACTTATTTGCAGGTACTGACCCACATGTTCTTGCAGACCAAACCACATCTGTTAGTGAAGGGTTAGAAACTGTGCTCACTCAACCTATCATAGGAAAAGGGGCCAGCTCGGTTACTAGACAAATTGAGGAAGAAACCTCCAGTACAATCAAGTTGGAAGATCTTGCAAAGCTGGTGTCACATGTGCAACCCAACCTCAAAGACCCGGACTCACCTGAAGATGATCCTGTCATTGTTGTGGCAGATAGTGATGAAGATGAGGATGATGAAGTTCATGCTACTGAAAATGTTGAAACTGAAGATACTTCAGTTCCTAAATCCTCATCTCCCAGGTCTTCTCAAGTTCAAGAGCTTACCAACCAAGTCCTCATTCTTCAGTCTCAAAAGTACAAACTGGAACTTGAGAAGAACAAAGCTGAAGCTGAAGTTGATCTCCTTAAAGCTAAACCCTCCTTTCCCAATGTGGAACAACTCAAAGAGCTGCTGGTAAAGTCCTTAAAAACTGAATTCTTAAATATTCTATCTGCTCATGACTTTAGCAGCTCACTACCAACTGAGCTGAAGGACCTTCCCTTCATATTTGATGAACATACTGAAGAAGTAAAAGGGTTAAAGAAACAAGTTTATGAATTGGAGATTGAGCTACCAGGAGATTTGAAAGAAATTCCCACCAAGATGGAGAACTTTACAAAAACTATCACCAGTCTTACATCTCAAGTCACTGAACTGAAGACTCTTCAGTGGGAACTTCCAGCGGAATTTCTTTTACTACCAGTACAGGTTGCATCAGTTGGATGCTCTTCCAGGTCTTCTTGTTAAATGTTACAAAAGCTTTTGTTGATAGAAATAATGCCTAAAAACATTTTTAATATTTTTCGACCTCTCTACGTTTTGATAATCGCAAAATGTAAAAACGATTAATGAAAAATTATTCGTAAACAAATATTTAGTAGTAAATTTTTATTTCAAAAATTTAATCACTTAAATGTATGAATAAATAAATGCTTGATGCATTTTATGATCAAATGAATTTTTATTCAACCTCACATTTTTTTATAAAAATGTCACAAATATTTTTATAACTTTTATAAAACATTTTTAGATTTAAAAGAAATGTTTTATTCAAAATAAATATTTTGAATTCAAATTTTCTACCTAAAAACGGCTAGAAATGTTCCAGAAAACACCTCCCCCAGAAAAGACAAAAAAAGGAGCGTCCAGGCTGGGCGACCCCCTTAATTATAAGGGCGGTCCCCTTAATTATTAAGGGGACCGACACCCTAATTAAGGGGACCGGCCAGACAAAAAGTCAACTCAGTTTGCCTATAAATACTGGACTATTCCCCACTGATTTTCTCACCTTTTGCACACACTTTCTTTCTGTTCTAAATCAGTTTATACTCTCCTTTCATTCCTTTGATCATTTAATCATAAAGCTTTGTTTCCAAGTGATCCAAGCTTTGATCCTCAAGTGCAAGAGAAGAATACTTCCTACCATCAAGTGAAGAAGTATTATAGCTTAGTGTGTGTCCTTGCAACCTTGTTGCAATTGTATCATATCTTGTAAATCATTTGTGTATATTGTGAAGGTGTGTATCGTAGTTGTGTATATTAAGTAGATTGTGGTGATCATTGTAAGTATAGTTAGATCGGGGTGATCTTAGTAAGTAGTGTTAGATTGGTGTGATCAAGATAGTGTTTAGTTGAAGTGAAGTTGTGAAGAGAAGTATAGAAAGGTTGTGAAGGAGTTGTGAAGTGAAGTGAAGTTGTGGAGTAAAGTGAAGTTGTGAAGTGAAGAAAAAGTTGTGTGGTGAAGCGAAGTAGTGAATTGTCGTGAAGTAGTGTGGTTAGTTGTGATAGATTGGTTCTACCTAGGATTAGAACTCGACATTTCGCTTAGTGTCGGAAATTGGTGTAAGCTAAGTTGTGTACGGTTTTCTCCGCCTAAAGGGAGCTTGTTGACATAGTGAAGAAAACTCTCGAGTTTGGTGCTCGGGGAGTGGAGTAGGGCGAAGAGGTGCTTCGTTACCGAACCACTATAAATCCTCGTGTTGTGGTTTGATCTTTCCATCTCTTATCTCTTATCTTGCATACTTATTTCATACCTTGTCATTACTTATTTGATTAGTTAAATTGTTCATATTGTGCACATTGTGAACTCACATAAAGTAGAATCTAAATTTTTATAATCAAACTAAACATTAAATTAAAAAGCGGTAAACTATTCAACCCCCCCTTCTAGTTTTCCACAATTGGTATCAGGAGCCACGTCAAACAAGATTTTTAAAATAAAATGTATTTTAAAATTTGAATCGATCTATGGAATCAAAAAAATATTTAGAAGGGCAATCTATGCAAAGACCACCACTATTTGAAAGTGATGGATTTATTTATTGGAAAAATAGATACGAAACTTATGTGAAATCAAAAGATCTAGATCTTTGGCATGTTATTACCTATGGTGATTTTCCTCCTATTCAAAATAATCCCAAAACTAAAAAGGATGAAATTGTACCATTTGATAAACAAAACGATGATCTTAAAATGAAATTTGCTAAAAATAATGAAGCTAAAATGGTGATTTATAATGCTTTACCACGTAAAGAATATGAAAGAATTTTTATGTGTAAAACCGCAAAAGAAATTTGGGATACTTTATTAATCACTCACCAAGGTAATAGTTAAGTCAAAGATAATAAAATAGATCTTCTTGTTCAACAATATGAACAATTTACAATTCCGGATCGCTGAATTTCACGTGGGAACGGTGAGGATCACGATGAAAGTTGATATGTAACCCCATTTTTTTAGTCATGTAGTAGGCCTAGAATTTTGGGGTCAGAAATCTTTTAAGGTGTAAGAATGTACCCCTTGCCCTTTTTGTGTTTCTGAATATTTTCATTTTTATAGTTCCCTTTTGACTATTTTTGACTTCGTTAGTTTTTATTCCAAGGATAATATACCATTTGACAGGTGGTAATTTTTTTTATGAGAATTGTGGTAATTTTATGTTATTTGTGAATAATATTTTTCCTTATTTTTGGAGTTATTATTATGTTATTATTGTATTCCCGGGTGGTTTGACCCCAAATTTTGAAATAATGCGCAAAAAACTGAGTCTCACATGTCGTTAATGTCCCAAATGAGTTTTTTGACGGGTTTAAAGTTGTAAATATGTCCTGTGTCAAATACTTCTAGGTTTAATGGAAAAGTTATTTTTAAGAGTGAATAAAAATGCTAATTTAAACCTGTGGGGAAAATTTAACGATAAAGTTTAGCGAATTATTTAAGTGATGCCCTGACACGAAAAGTAAGACCCCGAGACCCCCTTGGATAGTACCTAAATCCGGTTTTCTCAGTCCCGCATATGTGACATCCATGCGGATTGGATGTTTTTTTGTAAGTGTCCATTAGTTTTGGTAAAACTTAAAATATCCTTATCCTTATTTTTGAAACACATAGTTTGTTTTCAAAAATAAATCTCCTCCCTTTCTCTCCCTTGTTGGTTCATCTGAACACCACACACACACACACACACACAAACATAATAGTTTTTTCAACTTTATCAAAAAACATGAAGGTTGGTGATATATTGGGTTTATTCTAGTGCTCGGGTATTCATTTAAACAACGTTTGGGTTGTTCGGTTCGTGTCGAAATCTACATTTTTCAAGATTTTCTTGTATGTTTTCAAAATTTAAATATTCAGACAAAGAGCAGTGTTTGGTCCTTTTGGGTTGTTATTTATGCATAGATTTTAAGTTGTACAAGTTGATTCGTTGTAAAAAATCAATTTTTGGAAACGAAACGGGAATTTATAAAAAAGGGGTTGTTTTTCGGGGATTTAAAAGAAGGAAAAAAAGGGGTTTTTTGTAAGGTTTTTGATATTGTGGTCGTGAGGTGAAATAGTCAAAATATGTTTCTAGATAGCTTATTTTATGATAATAGCTTGTAAAAGCTTATTCTGGGCTTATTTTTTAAGTTTATTCTCCCATGGCTTATTTTTGGCGCTTAAAATGTCCCACGTCATTTTTCAAAATCTATACTAGGGAAGTGGGTTTTGACTATTTTTGTGAATGGCGTTAATGTGTTTGTGGAATATTTTTATAGGCTTTATGGATGGTAACCAATGCGATTACGTAGCTTTATTAAGTCTTATGGTTAAGGCTTATATATGTAATTATGAAAGCTTATGGACCTCACGACTCAATAAGCCCTATCTTTAAGCCGTGCTTAATGGGAGGAGAGTTATTGTGGTCCGTTTTTAATTTTCTATTTATTAGTATAAACTAAGAGCTTTAATGTGAATTGTAAATGGACCTTGATTTTGGACTTGGATCATATTTTGGACATATAAATATCTTAATGGACCCTTATTGAGCCTTAAAGCCCACTAAGCGATATTTAGTCGTTATTAGAGTTTTGACAGACTTTTTGAAAGTGAAATGTAGTAATGAAGTGGTATTAAATGATATTTTGGGAAAACGTTTTAGTAAACGTTAAAGATCAAGATTTTGGAATTTTGTCAGAAAAATGTCGAAAGTTTGAAAAAGTGCTTGGAATAAATGTTAAAAACCTTGGAAAACGTTGTATGAGCGTACGGGTCATGTCAAAATTTCGTAAAAAGTTTATACTTAGAAATTTTACCTAAAAACATGATTTTTGATTTTAAATAATAAAATATTATTTAATTATTTTATTTATTTAATTAATTCACTAAAAGACAAAGAATATAATTTTTCTTAAAACTTCACAAATATGTTTATTATGAGTAAACATTCCATTTTCAACCCCATTATGATTATTTTCACAAGGACCGAGGTCACCGAATGGACTTATCGAGATACTGATTTTTATTAATTTATAGTAATTATAAATATTAATCTTAAATTTGTACTTAATCATTTTCGTTGAATAGTAGTATAAAGTAAAGTTTATTATCTTAAGTAATGAGATATTGATATGCTTGTTGGGATATGTCGTCAATCACATGCCACACCACTAAATTGTTAATAGGGTAATTGTACAACGCGTCTAAACTCTATGCATCAAACCGTTGAATGACTGTTTTGGAAATGTATTGATTAAAAAATGGGGACATTAACTGGATTATGGTTCGGTGTGCGACATCGTTGCATTTTGCTTGTGTGATTGAGAATTTGGTTTTTGCTAAAGACTTGCTTGAGGTGAGTCTCGTAGCCCCAGTTTTTCTCCTACTGTTTTTTTGTTGGGGGAAAATATGATACTCGCAACATGTGTTTTTGAACTAATTTGAATTGAACTGTGTGAAATGTGGATTTTTTTTTTTGGGACAACATATGTGCTTATGACTGCTATGTGGTATATCAATGTGTTGTCATATTGTTTGGAATTGCGGATTGGTACGCCTACCCAGTATTTCATGATTTGTTGTGGGATCGGAATGGGTACTCCTACCCAAGTAATTTTGTGTGATTATGGAGCGGATGGGTAGTGCCAGAAACCTAGAGTCTGTGTGGTGGGTCCTGCCTCTAATTTAGTGCTCCAGCTGTAGGGCCTTTAGGTGGCGGTAAGTAACATATGGGTGATTGACTTAGGCGGGGATGCTATGTCCAGGTGGATTGTTTGCATGCATAATATTCACTATTAATACGATTGCCACTATTGTCCACGTATTGAAATAATGGCTTAGCTTTTTTTTGGGTTTTTGGTCCAAACCTATGAGCTCACCAGACCATTATTAGTTGACGTTTATTTCAGAGTATCCATTTTCCAGGTGAAGTGAAAGAAGGAAATAAAGTTTGGTAATTTAATGAAAGCAGACTTAGAAGTAATCCCGAGTAGATTTTCATGTGAAGTCTTGCTTGTTTATTTTATTTGGCTTTAGTATTTGGAAGTTTGGGTTTAAGTTTGGATTTTGGACCCCTATGTGGGATATTGGTTATTGTAAGAGATTTTGGATTTGATTGTGATTTGGGACATCACTCGAGGTTGTTTCGAGGTTTGGATGGTCCTTCCTAACTACTTTAAAGTTTAGTGCATTGTAGTATTTCTACTATATTGTATCCTTGTGTTTATTATTGATCATTAATGTTTGCGCTCCTAAGTTTCCGCCATTTGTCAGGGGTGTGAACAAAACCTTTTTTTAATTTTTCCAGTATAGTTTAATTTTATTGTATTTTAAAATCCGTATTCCAAAATCAATTCTAAAAACCATTTTTTAAACGTGACATTTCAAGTTAAAACTAATTACAACTTAGTGTTCTTTGGACGACTCTCGGATTTACCATTTTATACTAACCCATAGATCGGGTTCCTTCTACCCGTTAGTGCGTTGTTTAGTAGAAAGATCGAGTTTTTATAAATTTTAAAACTCGATAAATAATATTTTTAAAATAAAATATGCTATCAAGTTTTTTGGGCGCCGCTGCCGTGGGGGGGGGGGGGTGGGGGGGGGGGGGGGGGGGGGGGGGGGGGGGGGGGGGGGGGGGGGGGGGTGGGGGGGGGGGGGGGGGGGGGGGGGGGGGGGTGGGGGGGGGGTGGGGGGGGGGGGTTGGGGGGGGGGGGGGGGGGGGGGTGGGGGGGGGGGGGGTGGGGGGGAAGAGGCTATAGAATGGCATTAGTTTCAACATGAGGCGATTACTGAAACAACAGAATCAGACCTATCACAAAAAAAAGAATACCTAACTAAGGTAAAGAGGACAATAAGCCGACCTAGAATTGTCAAGACCTTTTATTCAAAAGAAAAATATTAAGGTTCAAATTCTGGGGTAAGTGCATTGACGAAATTTGAAAGACAACGTGTTCACACCTTGAAAACAATGGACGAAAAGCCCCCTCGAACAACATCTCACAAATATTACATCTATTGTTTCCAACCTATTCCAATCTCGCATAGAGTGTCAAGAGACTCAGGTGATGTTTAGATGGTATTCCTTTGTTACACGTTTTGAAAGGAAATGCCGTAGACTATGGATAGAAAACGATTTGGTCAGCGGAGGATCCATACAACGAACCCTGGGACTTCTAAAAAATGATTTTCTAAGCAGATTACCGCCCGCTCTCCTAAATTATTAGACAAACCAACGATATATGAAATTTTGGACAATAATGCAACGAACCCTTACATCTAGCATGGGAACGGTTCAACGATCTGCTTTATAACTGTCCAGAGCATAAAATCAACGAGCACGAACAACTACAAAATTTTTCTACCAAGGGCTTGACCCCAGAACTAGGCAAAAGGCAAATTTCAAGGGACCTATTCCATGGATGACACCAGCCGTTGGAATTAAGGCCATCGACGAATTGATCAAAAACACTCTTTTCTCTTCTAGTATAGTAAGACGAGGGATAATACAAGAAAAAATGATTTTTGACAAGGGTGTTTCCCAACATATCAATGATTTCCGAACACAGCATTATTGGTTCCTTAAGCGAGGAAGATACGGAATGGTGCGTAACACTCAGAACAAAACTCCCTAATGATGAAGTGGATTCTGTATTCTTGAAGAAACCTTAAAATCCTTCATTAAAGAAGTTCACTAGATGCAAAAGAAGAGAGAAAATTTTGTTTAGAGAATTAAAAGTAATTTTGACAGGACGTTCAAAAATTAGGCTTCTTTGATTAAAACTATTAAGAAAAACCTTGCAGAGATTTGTTTGAATCAATACACGAGGAGAGGGGGAATTCCCATTCTCTATGACCTCCCATAGAGCATAATCCTGGATCTGAAAATACTGTTTAATCCTGATCTCCCACATCTCATACTCCCTGAGTTTGAGCATGGGAAGCTTAGCCAAAGCATTGTTCTGTGTATTCTCCAACTCCATTACTTCTAGATCAAAGTTTCTTAAAGCACAGGCTTTGATACCACTTGTTGATCCCAAGCCTTGATCAATTCTTTACCTTGTAAAGTGTATGTTACCTTGGATGAATCCAAAATAACAATGGTTGAGACTTTGTTTGTATATCAAAGTGTATGCGGAATCTACACTTCAATACTCTAGAAGTATTAATCAATGAAACAGTACTAAACAATGAACAATGAATAAAACACAAAATGCTTCAATATTATTAGATCAATAATACGAGTACTCTTGCTTAGTACTAGGGTTTACAACCTTGAAGCTATATGTTCTTTCTCTAAGATGTATATCTGCCTCTTAAGTATATATAAAACCTTAACCTAGGATCTCCTTTTATACACCACAAGGAGTCCTTTACAAGATAACTACCAAACTTTTAGGATCAATTACAATTATAAACATATACGTATCTTCCTAAAATATATAAGATATACATTCCATATTTATCTCTTTGCATCCTTATCTCCAAGTCAGCAGCATTAACCATTAGCAATGTTAACTTTTCTTCTAGCAGTATTAACTAACACTGGCAGTACTAAGTTTGTACTGGCAGTACTAACTCCATTAGTACTGTTAGTTATACCTTGGCAATATTAACTCTTGATGAAGATTTATTCCTAACATTATACACGAAACCACCTGAAGGGTATTTTTCTTTAAAAGATAAAGTGTACATGCTTAAGAAATCTTTATATGGTTTAAAACAAGCACCTAGACAGTGTAATGCTAAGTTGACCTCTACCTTAGTTGAAAATGGTTTTAGTCAAAGTAAATCTGACTATTCTTTATATACTAAGTCTAATAAGGGTGTGTTTCTTGCATTGCTTGTTTATGTGGATGATATTATCGTTACTGGTAACAATGTTTCTGAGATTGAGAAGTTTAAAGTTTATCTTAAGTCTAAATTTATGATAAAAGACTTGGGTAAACTCAAATATTTTCTTGGTATTGAGGTTATTGATGCTAGTAAAGGTATCTGCCTTAACCAAAGGAAGTATGCTCTTGATTTAATTTGAGTATGGTATGCTTGCTTGTAAACCTGCTAAAACTCCTTTGATGTCTAACCTTGTCATTTCCAATGAGGCTACTGAAAATGATCCAGTTCTTGATATTATTATTGATTATCAGAAACTAATAGGTAAATTGATTTACTTGACTAATACTAGACCTGATATATCATATATTGTGCATTGTTTGAGTCAATTTATGTATTCTTCATTGAAATCTCATCTTAAGATTGCTTTCAAGATATTGAGATATCTTAAAGGTTTTCCAGGTTTGGGCATTCATATTATCAATAATTTTGGTATGTCTTTAAATGCTTATTCAAATGCTGATTGGGCTAAATGTGTCGTCACAAGAAGATCAGTAACTAGATACTGTGTTTTCTTGAATAATTATCTTGTTTCTTGGAAAATCAAGAAACAAAATACTCTCTCTAAATCCTCAATGAAGCAGAGTATAGAGCTCTTGCTTCAATTACCAGTGAAGTTATTTGGATTTTAAATTTTTTAAAAGATTTGGAAATTGATAATCTTTTGCCTGTTTTTCTTCACTGTGACAATAATTCTGATATTAAGATAGCCGCCAACCCAGTTTTTCATGAAAGAACAAAACACTTATAAATGATTTACATTTTGTAAGAGAGAAAATTTTAAGTGGTGTTGTTAAAACTGTTAAGGTAGAATCTGCAAATCAGATTGCAGATATTCTAACAAAAGGGTTGGATACAGTGCAACATAAAGATATAGTTATGAAACTTGGAATGATAGACATTTACCAGGTTGAGACTAAGAGGGGATCTTAAAATATATAGTCTTTACCTGGTAAAATAGTTCAGGGACTAATCCTGTTATGTTCCATTCGCGTTTCTTTGATTGTTTCAGGTTTTGGTTAAAGTGAGTATTGATGGAAAGTTGAAGGACTATTTGTGCTAGAGTTGGATTCTCCTATGGCGGTCAAGACCCTATATATGCTGGTCAAACCATCATATTTTAGATATCTTCTTAGCCTCTCTTTGTCCCTCGATATCTCTCTCTCTCAAAATCTGTAGCCCTAGTTTGAGATCATCTTGATCTTTGATTCTATTTCTATTTATTGTAATAGAAAAATTATCATATAGATAATTGATACACATTTGTATAGTAGTGGTGGATATTTTATTGTGTCTTGTTACTTCTGATTGAGATCAAATTATATTGTGTTTTGAGATTCAAAGTTGTTTTGGGTTAATAAAAGTAATCAGATTCGTCTTTTCTTTAGCAGATGGGGCTATTATCCAAAACAAAAGATCGAGAAATCGCGTTCAGTTATGCCCAACTGAACCCTGGGGCATTTCCTTTAAATTTCCAGAGCCCATAGACTGGGATATACGTTGGTTATATTATATTTTAGAAAATGTGATGGAATTTGTAGTTGAGAAATTAGGTAGCTCTTTAGCTAGACAAGCAGCTGCCTCTGTTGCTCTTTTGCAGAAGCAAGCAACTCTTTTTGAAGTACTAGGCCAATCAAGTGTTAGCAATGAAACCATTGTGAATGCAAGTCAGATAAAGTCATTAGGAGTTAGTTCTACATCTGTTGTTGATGTGGAAGCGGTGATCCCATCGGATGATAGCTCGCTTAGTGATCCTCAAGTTTTGGATATGGTTGATAGTTGGATATTATAGTTTCAAGGATATAGTGGAGATTTCAACATGTTTTAACTTTTAAATGGTTAATTTGTTACTTGGTTAAAATACTCTAATGCCTAAACTATGGTTTAGCTCATAGTCAAGTTGGTGATCAAAATTTTCATGTTTGATTATGTCTTTGAACTAAAACCTTGGGATCTACGTACTAGACCTTTTTTTAGAACAATAATTTATTTTTCACAACCTATACCATATTTCTCACAATATATTTCATACATGCCTCTAACGAGACTTGAACCCACAACCTCTAGGTGATAAGGAACTCACATACCCAAGTATACCTTTGGTGCCCAACTGAGCTGGCCCAGTTGGTTACGTACTAGACCTTCATCAGATCATGTTCATGTCAGTCATAGATATATAAATGATGTAGTTCCATTTTTATGCAATTTAAATTACTTCAAAGAGGAATATATAATGCGATAACATTTCCTAATTAGTAACTCACATGGTTATCGGTATGTAGAGTATAGTAATAAACCCCGTGCATGTACGTTGTTTTGTTTGGGTAACTATGATTTTTGACTTTTTGGCCGACTAATTTACTGGGTTTGAGCCACTGACACACAGACTTAAATCACGTAAAGCCCTCCCTTTTCAGGAGGTTATTTACAAATGAATCAAATTTATTTTAAAACTTTAGTTTAATATACGGACATGTAAGAATTTGCCCGTGTTTAACGTATCACAAACGTGATATAAGCACAACTAATATTTATGCACTGGTTTTTACATATTTTTTTCGTTGTGTATTAATTAATATTTTTAAAGTGAGAGAGTATTATAAACACTGCACTTTTTTTCCAATGTTTTTTAATCCCAATGGGTTTTCTTGATAAGGTTTTTAACGAGCCAACCTATATACAACATTGGTTTGAAGCGCCATATTAATAGCTTGTAATAAACGACGAACATCTTATGAAATATTTAATTGGTAAATGATTCTCCATTATTTATTTACATATTATAATTTTTGATTATGCTATTATCTTCATAAATAGTTGCTCTATATAACAATTGATACGCATCTCATTAAGAAGATTTCTCCCTTCCTCTCATTCTTCTCTTCATCACTTATTTTTGTTATTTACACTTATAATAATAGGTTTGACCTTTGAGCATATTTCCACTCAAGTGCCCAAGTAGGTGTTTTGGATTTATTCAAATAATTTTTGTCTATTCTAAACTTCATATTATGAAAATATAGATGTAATATTGCATTTATTCTTATTACGCTTTCACAAAAATTATTAAAAACTAATTTGTTCTATTCAAGCAATGTGTATGATGGTGATATGCCGTTGTGAATGCAAAAAACCGCACAAGAAACAAAGAACAAGGAATTCAGATAAACCCTCAAAGGGTGCCCAACCGGGACTTTAAGAGAAAGTCTCTTATTTTATAAACTCATCATAACTTTTTCCAAAACCTAAACCTATTATAATGATTTATAGTCGGTTTGAATGTTGAAGAGAAAGCTAAATATCCCGATTATATTTAGAATAAGGAAATGAAATAACTCCTAAAAGTCTAAACTAATCTTTGACGAAAATAACATAAATACTAATATAAAAATGATAGATCACGACAATTATAAATTATCGTTTTTACCCTTCAATCTTTTCGAACTAATCAAACACATGACTTCACATGTTCACCGAAGAACCGACGGCTAAGCCAGAGGAGCTGGAGCTCGAACATGCCCTGCATCATTCTCCTCCTCTTGAAAAAAACTCGTCCTTGAGTTTTGTCTTTCCAAGTCTCAAACTCTGAAACTTTCTAACCCCCCTTCCCCCCCGTTTCCTTAACACGGCTTCTCTATGGAGAATCACGTTCTATCATGCCAACCATTCGATAAGATCATCTAGGTGAAGTGACGTCATCCTCACTCACGTGGCCGTTGCCTCATTCGGCGACTCTACGGTTAGCTTGATTTTGGAATCCGTCTTGAAGTTCCTTCACTTATTTAAGGAGGTCTTCATTCTATACAACACTTGGTCCTCATTGGTAGTCATGTCCTTGCCTCATCTGGTGAATCTACGAGCTATGTTACCAAATGGTTTTCCACGTCGTGCGGATCAGGATTGTTGTAACAACCCGAGTTTTAGGTCAACGTTTATCCCGAGCTATGATAATTATTTTGCTACGTAATTGATTTTAGCTGTTTATGCTATATAAGGTTTGGTGAAAATTTCCATTTATTGGGAAATTACAAGCATGATTGAGTTTCTATTTGTTTTTAGCGTCTAAGAAAGTTAGAAAAGTTTATATTATCGCTCCGAGAGCGTGATTATTTTATTTTTGTATTTTATGGCGTTTCTCCGAGTTTTTGTAAAACCCGTGTTTAAAGGTCGTGTTTTACTTGATTTAACGTTTTATTAAAGGTTTTAAAGTAAATTTAGTGGGACGGAATAAAAATATTTATGAAAGTGGTGTGACTCGAGTTTTTTGTTGGCTAAAATAACGAAATAAATAACTTGTACTAAAAATAGAAGGACTATAAGGATGGAGGGACTAAAAGTGTCGAATGGCTAAACTTGTTTTCTATATAAAGCAACATATACACACATTATTTCTCTTTACAAATTTTGTGCTTCCTTTCCTCCTCTCTTATCACCACGTCCGGCCACCCAAACCTACACCCAAATCCGACTAATTTCTGACATGCAATACAATCCGAATACAAAATATTAGTCCTCTCATCAAGGCCTACATATCCCACTAATAAAATCCCACATGCAATGAGTATTTAGAAAGTTAGAAATTTGGTCAAGTTCATGTGATTTTGAACTCAAGAGGGTGTTTAGTGTTGTTAGATTAGTGTTATTGAAGGTTGATTTGATTGAAAAAGTTTTGGTTTGTTGTGTTGGGGTTTCGTTTGAATTCGAACGACAAGGGGTAACCAAAATTGATTTTTGTATCAACTTTGTGAGTATACTAGTTACATTTTTAAGTGGTTAATTTGATGTTATTGCGTATTATATATCGTGTGCTATAAGATTCAAGTGCAAAAATTATTGAAAGCGTATTTGGTTATTGATTAAGGTTTGATGGTTTTGGTATAATTACATAGGCTAGTTAAACATGTTTTGATATTTGGTTTAAGTCAAAAATGTCATTTTAATCGTTTTTGAGTTGACTAAGTTTGACCAGAAAGTTTGACTGACCTGTAGCATGTCGAGAAATGTTTGAAAGATAATTTTGATAATGGAAAGTGATAGAGTTCGTCTTTAGCTACGTTTCTCTAGGTGGCTCGTCACGTAACTCTTAATAACGAACGTTTAACGACCAAGTCAAGTTTGGTAATTTTTGGTATAAAAGTC
The DNA here is from genome assembly GCA_026074375.1 of Tanacetum coccineum. Taxonomy (NCBI): domain Eukaryota; kingdom Viridiplantae; phylum Streptophyta; class Magnoliopsida; order Asterales; family Asteraceae; genus Tanacetum; species Tanacetum coccineum. Next base: position 12,103 of record BQNB010083674.1, on the reverse strand, counting down.
AACTATGAAGTTTGACTTTTGAAAATCAAACTTGCATATACTTTTGAATATGAGTTATAATGAGAAAAGGGTTCATAATGTTAGTTAAATAATGATGAAATACGAAGTTCATATTATATTATCCTTACTTTCGGTAACTTTCTAAAAATAGAAACTTTATAGTAAACGTTGTGATATTGATTAGTGTGTCAAAGTAAAATGTTTTTGTGTCGCACTTGAAGATTGTAGTGTATGATTGTATATACGTAATAGTTATATAAATGTATATACAAGTATGCGTTATATGAATTATTTTACCTTTAGTCAAGTACCGCTATATATGTATTATATAGGTCGCGGTTGAGACGTGAAGTTATTTGCTCTTGTTGATTTGATTGAATTGAATCTTTTGCTAAAGTTGAGTTCATAGCCTCGCATTTAAATCTTTTGGTTGGTTTATAAACCCGTAAGGGGGATACATGTTTGTTTTATAAAATCAAACACATATAATTTTATGGTTTGCTAGACCTGATTATGAGATTGTTTCCGCATAAGTAGCTATTGTCAAAGACCCTTATTTCATGAACCGTTAATCGCCTTGCGAGGTGAATGCTAATGCATTAAATAGATCTATTGGGTTTGACAACCCCGTCCGGGGTATGAATCCTTGTGAACACCTTGTTAAACAGATGTATTTAGAAGTAGTAGGTATATGACAATAATACCTTGTTTTGGGGCAAATTGGCATATGAAATGACATATGTATTGTTAATGTTATACATTGCATTCGTTGCATTGTTTTCCCGAGAACTAATTATGTGTTCAAATATTATTACTCATTGATTATTTTAAACTCTATGAATTTTACTCAACAATTTTGTTGACGTTTTAAACATGTTTTATCCCAGGTAACCAAAGAGGAAGGCAACGACGGTGTGGAGGTGTCGTGCGTGTGATGATTTGGTGAAAGACTACTTATGTGTTCGTCGTCTTTCAAAAATAATATCTTAATGTGTTTTAAAAACAATGACTTTAATTTGAAACAATTATCTTTCAAATGTTGTAATGGCTGTGGTTGCGATCCTGTGGTGACCTAGACGCATTATCTCTGATTAAATAATAGAACACATTTTGTAAATGTCTCATTTGGGTCGTTTTCTATTATCTTGGTGTATTATGCTATTTAGTAACACCCAATTGTAATTTCCGCTGCGCAATCCAAAGATGGGGGTGTTACAGAATGGTATCAGAGCCTAAGGTTATAGAGAACTAGGTCGAGTCTTTTTGAAAATCTAAACTATAATGCTTCTACACGTACGCCAAGACTCCTCGTTGCCATTGGTTACATATAGAAAGAGAAGGAATGTTTATGCATGTGTTGTATGCATAGATTGTTATGCGATTATATAATAATTATTATTATATATGTTTGGAGTATATTTGAGATATATATTGAACAAGAATGATACGAATCATAAATTTTTGTTTGTTGCGCACTTATGTGAACTGTTATTTTAAATAATAGTGTTCTTATTGGAACGCTAATGAGTAAGTATTATTTTATATTTTCTAGATTGTCATGGCAAACGTAATTCCTCCCGATCATGTGGATGATATACCCGTAGTTGAGCCGAATCAACCCGACGCTATTCCTGAGCCTGTCTTAGTAGATGAAGACGAGGACTCGGAAGAGGAAGAATTTGAGGAAGAAGAAGAGCCTCAAGAATAAAATGACATGGAAGTAGATATTGAGGAAGATGAGAATGAGCCGGAGTTGGCATATCCTTATGAAGAGGTGTATCCTCTTAACCATCCGCCACCTGCTTCTAAGCCAGAGCCTAAAGATGTGATTAAGATTGAGAGCATGGTTGAGCCCAAGGATGAGACTGTTCCTCCTAGTGTGCATAAGGTAGGTGAGTCGTCTACTACCCCTTTCCTTCGAGAGGAAAATGATGGTTTGTTGCCTGGTCTCATGAGGAGGGACATTAACTCTCTTTTTGGTCGTATTGCTTCTCTTTCAAGACGACTGTGTGGTCGCGAGATGGAGTATGCATTGGTTAAAAAGAAGGGAAAAACAAAGTACGAGTATTATGGTAAGCTAATTTTAGACTTGGGTAATGAAGTGCGATCTAGTGTGGAAGAAGGAACGGCTGCAATGGAGAATCTAGTTAGAAAGCTTGGTAATGCGGAAAAAAGAGCTGAGTGAAAGAAGTTGAAGAAGGAACTGGAAGAAGCAAGGTTTAGCAACACACTTCTTCGTATGCAGAACGAACGAGTCAAGAGAGATCTCTATTAGACTAGAGTTCAAGCTCATGAGTTCTATCGAGAGATGATTCGTAGGGGATTTGTGTTTGAAGAAAGACCGAATGAAGCTATCGATGTTCTAGTTGAGGATGAGGAGAGTCCATCATCTGAGCCGCGAGGATCCTTTCGTGACTCTTAGTAGTTTAGTTTCATTAGTAGTATCTTTATTGTGTAATCACTAAACTGAATCCTCAGTTAGTAGACTTGATGCTATTAGTTATAACGATTTGTATCATTTCATGAAACAATGCAACTATGTATTAACTCTTCTGTGATGAATAATGAATGACTGTCTTTTGATTACTATTTGATGTTGTGCGACTGTGGTTATGAATGATTTGTCTTTGTACCATGTTATAAGTATATCATGTTATGGATGCTTATCAAGTGTTTTGTGTGTGATGTAACATAATCATGCCTCCAAAGTATGCACCTTTGACTCAAGCTGTTGTTCGGAGAATGATCAAAGAAAGTGTCGATGCCGCTATCGTTGCTGAGCGGGCTAGACAAGAGAATCCTAGGAATAATGCTAGTGGATCTGGACAAGCTAGATGCTAAGTTACATCACCTGTTGTTCGAGAATGCACTTTTGCTGGATTCATGAAGTGTAACCTTGATAATTTCCGTGGTACGGAAGGAGCTGTTGAGCTTAGGAGATGGTTTGAGAAAACGGAAATGACTTTTGGGATAAGCGAGTGTGTGGAAGATAAGAAAGTTAAGTTTGCTGCTGCTACACTGCGAGGACCTGCATTGACTTGGTGGAACTCTAAAGTCGTAATTTTGGGACTAGATGTTGCTAACCAAATGGGGTGGACTAAGATGAAGAAATTGATAACATTGGAGTTTTGTACTACTAAAGAACTATAAAGAATGGAAAACGAGTTGTGGAACCTGAAGGTCAATGAGTATAACATGGTGGCTTATACTTAAAGATTTAATGAGTTAGCTTTGATGTGTCCAAGGATAGTCAAGCCAGAAAGTGTGAAGGTTGATGCTTACATCCGGGGATTGTCTGACAACATCAAGGGTGAAGTTACTTCTTCTAGGCCTGCCAATTTGAATGAAGCTGTGCGTGTGGCACATAAGTTGATGGAATAAAAAGCGCAAGTTAGGAATGAAAGAATTCTTGAAGGAAATAAGCGAAAGTGGGAGAACTTTCAAAGTGGAAACAGTAGTGGTAAAAGCAACAACAAGGGTAACTCACGCCAATCTTCACAGAGTAATCAAATGTAAGGGAATACATGAGCTATGACTACTGCTCTTAATGAAGGAAAGGTTTTGATCTGTGTTTAATCACATATCATTTTACCTTACTAAAATAAGCTTAAAAGACCAAAAATACATGAAAAATGTAGTGTCTATGTATGTTTTATCAATTGTGTCTTGCAAGTAACGGATATTCAATAAAAGGACAAAAATGAAGCAAAACGGAGAAACCGAGCACGGGATTAGAAAGAGAGCAAAAAAAATGAAGCCGACGGCGTATCCATCTTCTATGGACCAACCCGGGATCACTTAATGGGCCGGGTTAGCCCATAACTTATAACCTTAATTATATAAGCCCATGATTTAAATAAAAGCCCAATCCCTTTTCTATATAAACAAACGGCCCAAAATAAATAGTTATAAAAGTGAGAAGGCCCAAGATAGAGTCAAAGATATAAGGACGGGGTCAAAGTTACTGTTCCATCTTCATTTTCTGTCCCATATTTCACCATTAACAAAACCAGGGTAAAATCAGCCAAACGCACGCATCAAAGTACTTCTAGAAGATCTTTCTGACACTACTGACACCCTCCATATCCACGCTGGCAATCCCACACAACCCCATTGGCCAATCAAATATGTAAGCAATCTAACGGATGAAAAGATGAGGATTAAGAGGCGGTTATTGATCAAAGGCCAAGATTAGAAGATGAGAATGCTCCTGGAAGGCTAGAAGGTTCTCCTCTCCCCTATAAATAAAGGGCTGGATCACACATTAGAAGTGTGTAGTTTTTTAGCTTAAGCTTAGTAGTAATTTAGCTTATTGTAGTAATGTTTAGCTTATTGTCTTTATTTTAATGTATTTACTCTTAAAGCTTGTAGTCTCTTTGATTAATCAATAAAATTTCAGAGCTCATTTAAATTTATGTTTAATTCATGTTTTTCCTTATTGCAATTATGGTTTAAATAAGTTTAAAATCAACTAAATAAGCTCTATAAGCTCTCTACTACTTAATAAGCTAGCTATCATTCAGTTAAGCCTTAAAAAGATTAACTGAATTATAATTCACCTCAAATCTCACTCACAAATACCCCAGCTTAATTTTTAGATGATAAGCCAGACTTGGAAGGGCTTATGGACAATACCAGCTTGTTTCTAATAAGCTGGAGCTTGTAGATAAGCTCTTAAGAGCATAAATAGATCCCTGTTTGGATGGGATCAAGATACACTTCATTTTAACTCTTATTTAGCTTATAAATGTTTAGCTTATTGATCTGCTTATTATTGCTTATTCTCTGTTAGTAATTGTTTATTTGTCCTTTATTTGCTTAGTTCTATATTTGTTGTTACAAGTTTTAGCTTTTGTCAATTGTGTCTTGCAGTAACGGAATAATTCAATAAAACGGACAAAACCGAAGCAAAACGGAGAAAGAAAAAACGAGCACGGTATTGGACCAAGAGCGTATAAAAAAACCCGAAGCCGAAGGCGTACCCATCTTCTAAGGACCAACCCGGGCCCACTTAATGGGCCGGGTCAGCCCATAACTTATAACCTTAATTATATAAGCCCATGATTGAAATGAAAGCCATCTCAATCCACTTTTCTACTCTAAACCAACTGGCCCCCAAAAATAAAACATGTTATAAATGTGAGAAGGCCACGTCCAAGACATAAAGATATAAGAGGTCTTGGGTTAGTCAAAGTTATTTGTATCCATACTTCTTTCCTCAAATATTTCCCATTAAGATAACCCGGGTGCTAATAGACTCGTGAGTACTAAGATCGGCGTTTGTCGTCACTGTCAAAAGTAGTTTAGTGATGCGAGACGCTTTGTCGACGTGCTCCTTTTAGATCGCTGTCACTACTGTGAATCACACATCAACCGTTTACTCGTGTCAGCAATCACACTAGACACACACCTCTTCAGATGTGGCTCTCTCAATGCATAGAAGAATAGACACTATGAAGGTGTATATCGTAACATGTTTTGAAATCGTCTGGCGCTCTGGATATACAACGCTTCGCAGGTGTGTTATAGTGAGAATCGTGTATTCGCCGCGCGTGTCGTCCAGTTAGTAGTGTAAGCCACAGAGAGGCACCAGTACAAGATAAGAAGAGGTGTGAGGACGACTGATCTGAATGATATCGTAGCCGTGTGTGTAAGCGATCTAGTAAGTGCAGGTGTGTTGTGAAGCCTCTACTATACCGTGTTCTAATTAGAATAAATGCTAGTGAGCAAGAGTTGGTGTTCCTTAAAGACCTCATCAGCTATTGATGTATGAGAGGATGGAGGAAGTCTTACTGCAACGTTTTTCGAGTTGTGTTATGTCTCTGTGAGACTATCATAAGTATGATGTATAGTTACAGTACATAAGGTTGATAGGTCACTCCCTAGATCTTAGTGTGAGTGTGTTGTCTGATTTTGTAAAGTTGGATTTGATTAGTGACTAACCTGATGAGATAGATGTGAGACATTTGTTGGATGTGTGGCATGGAATGTTGTTGAGCAAGTCTCTATAGAATAAGCAAAATAGCTTTTCAGGAAAGAAGATGTCGCATCAGTGTTAGATTTGTATGGTGCAGTTTTGTAACTCTCACATGTCGTGTTGAAAATAGCAATAGATTTCTATATCGCTAATAATGTGGAGGGCATTAGTCAAATAATTGAAATAATCAAGTTCTAAATAAAGTCTCTATAAGCTCTTTCCTACTTAATAAGCTATGCTAATAATCAGTTTAAGCTTAAAAAGCTTAGATACTGAATTATAATTCACATCAATCTCCCACTCATAAATACCGATAAGCTTAATTTTTGGATATTGATAAGCCGACTTGGACGCGGCTTATGGACAATTTACAGCTTGTTTTTAAACAGGCTAACGCTTTGCTAGAATGAAGCTCTAAAGCCAGCAATATTTTAGATTCCTGTGGTACGCTGGATCAATGGTAACTTCTTTATTTCATATTTTTTGTCTTTTTTTTCATGTTTAGCTATTTGCTCCATTGCTTATCTGCTTATTTCTAGGGGTGAGCATTATGAACCGGAAGATTATCGAACGGAACCGAACCGGGACCGATCAATTCGTGACACACGCGGTGGTCTAGGTCCGCGGTCCGGTTCGGGATTACCAATACCCCGAATGATTATGCCGTGTAGGATCCGGACCAGACCCAAAAGACCTCGACCCGGACCGGATTCCGACCAGAACGGTAAGTACCATTTTGTACCGGTCTTGGTACTGGCAGTTTAGGTGACCAAGTCGGTCTCGGTTCTTTCCGGTCTGTGTCTTTGGGCCGGTCCGGATTCCGGTTGTTTGGACCTATGCTCACCCCTACTTATTTCTGTTGCTTATTTGAGTTTATGTTTTTATCAATAGGTAGCTTACTAGTAATTAGTTTATTAGATTGTTAGTCCAATTAGTTTAGAGTAGAGTTAGTTTTAATATCAATTTTTGCCTCCACTATGGATGTAATCTGGCTTATTTATCTGAGCTAATTTCATAGAGGTTAATTCTTAATTTGTCTTTTAATATTGAATCTGTTTGATTTTTAATCGCCGTGTTTCATCATTTGAGGGTTTTTTTAATATCTGTTTTTAAGCTTAACTTCAGGACTTCATATTCTTTCAGACAGGGTGTTTGTTTGGGTAGATTTAGAAATGTTTCAAATACGGTTTAAATCTTTGTTTTTTTGCTAGATGTTTATAAGCTGCAAATAAGGTCGTGAGTGTTAGGCTTTTATAGGCTTCATTCAGTTTTGAGTTGAATAGTTTTAAGGGTTTGTTTTAACTCAGAAATGTAGTCTAAGTCGTAAGGTTCTAAAGCTGTCCAAAATCAGTCTTATTTGTTAAAGCTTGTAGATGTTCATAATTTTTACTAGAATAGTGTGTTCTTTATGAGTTTAGATGAATTTTAATTATTGCACTCAGGGTTCATCAGTCTTAAGTTTTGGTTTGATGTTTTATATTTCTTAGTTGCATAAAAAGTCAAAAAGAGAAACACAGTCATGTCTGGCAATCTTCTCATTTTTGATGTAATTTTGGCTTTTTTTCTAGTGGGTGTTTATTCGCTTTAGTTTGTGATTGATATACAGGCTTATTAGGTCGTATTGTCTATTGTTTTTAAGTTTCTAAGTTGTTAAGTTAGCTTTTGAATCTTGCTTTTTAGCTTAAAGTTGTCAAAATGCTTTTAAAAAAGCCAAAAAAAAGAAGTAGTGCAGTCTGTCATTTCATAAGTCATTTTCTAGCTTATTCCTAGAATAATTAGCTTAATTTTGTTTTTTACATATTGGTTGAGTCTCAAACTTGATCTGTTTGTGCCTTTAGATATTTCTTATGATTATTATTAGTATAAAATCCTATCTCTTAAAGTAGTTTGGTAAAAGTCTTAACAAATGTTTTAATTGTTGCTTATCTTACAGAGCTTTTAGTGCTTTTTAGCATTACGGATTTGCTTGGATTTGAGGTCATATGTGCGATGTTTTCAGGTTTACGGAGAGAAGATATTCTTAGTTTATTTTGACCTTTTCTCTTGCTTATTGTCTTCTAAGAAAAGCCAAAAACAGTGTCTTCAATCCTTAAGGAGTGTCTTAATTAGAAGCTTAAAGCTACCATCAATTCAAATTAGTTATTTCATTAGCTTACTAGTTTCATAGGGCTTTGCGCTTAATTATAGTTAATTTTGTGCTGTCTTTAGAGTATGAAGAGTTTTCATACTGTGTTTCCTCTTGTTAGCTTATTTATGTGTTATTAAGGCCCTTTACTTTGTTTGAAAGAAAGGTGAATGAGTCCTTGTTATAAGTGGCTTTGGCTTAAGCTTGCTTCTTTTTGCCCTTTTGATGAATTTTAGCTTATTCTGTCTAGCTCATTCATTTATTTACTTGTAGTGCGTTATTAGGTATGTTAGTTTAAGGTAGTGTTTTAGTCTTATGTTTGACTTTTTCCTTTAGCTTATTAATTTACAAAAAGCCAAAACAAGTTTTGACTCATAAGTCAGAAGTTAGATTTCTTATAAGCTTTTATTATTTTCTTTAGCTTTAAAAAGTTTTTTTTTTTTTTGGCTTATATCTATTAAGTTTAGTAATAAGTTCCGTTTATTAAAAGCTTATTTTTACTTATAAGTTTTAGCTGTTTTCAAATAAGAAATGTAAAAAATAGTTTTAGCAAAAAGGTAAAGTCTAGGGATCTGAAACCGCGCGAACCTTGCCTTCACCACACACACAAAGCACTTACCTAGCGCGCCCTTTGAGACTTGTGCTATTAGATGTTTGTTTTCCTTTTTTATTAAGGAACCCAAGTTTCAGTTTTGCTTTTTACGAGCTTATTGTGACTTATTTTTAGTCTTATTTCTTCAGCCAAAATTTCCGCAGTTTGCATTGTTTTCTTAGATTCCTACATAGTTTAAAGTAATTTTTTAATTTTTCTAGGAAATTTGTAATATTTAGTTTGCTATTTATTTTTAAATTTTTTTATCTAGATTTGAAATCTGTTTTTAATTAATAAAAAATTTAAATAAAATCTTAAAACATATAATTGATTTTTCAAAAAATTTTCTAATTACGCATGTTAAGATTTCTTAATTTGACAGTTTAAGTTGTCTTTAGAGATTTATTATGCTTTACTTTTGCTTGCAATGTTAGTCGTTTAAAGTTCCCGTTACGTGTTTATATTTTGTGTTTAAATTTATTTGTGCCTTTAATTACTAGCTTAGCGGTTGCCTTATATTTGCTTTCCTTTGTCGTGTGTAGCGTATTTGAATCCAAAATGTGATAATAGTTCTGATTTTCGAGCATAAACAAAGATACCTGTCGCGGTTTTGTCAAATTGTCACCCTCTTTGTCTGGATTTAGACATTTGGAGATAAAAATATTTGTTTGTCCTCAATGCCTATTTTTCTTATCAGAAACGGGGATGACTCTTCTATACTAAACATTAATTTGAGATATTTAGTTATATATATTGACTATTTGGATTGAATCAATTTTTGACGCCGCTGCCGGGGAAGAGGTGTACGATTTTCGCAAAGTATTTGAAAGTTAGTGCCTTGAAGATCCTCCCCGTGAAGTTATTGTTTATTTTCTTTTATAAAACCATAAAAATACAAAACTATTTTGTTTTCCATTTATTTTATAAAATACCAAAAAAATTAAAAAACTCAAAAATAACCGTTGTGTCACTTGTGAAAACGGCTACCCTTTAGATTTACAAACTATAAGAGAGGTTTAAGGATGGCGATCCAACGAATTTCGACCCGAAAGGAGAAGGTTTTTAAAACGCTTCGCGCTTACCCGCTCCTCCGCTTCTTTGTGCGTTTTTCTAGAGAGCTACCGTACACTTGTTCGATTATCGGTTACAAAAATATTTTTCGTTCTATTTTATTCTATTTTGTTTTTAGTGCATGAGCACTCGCTCTACGTCTTCTAATCTATTTTCTCCGCTTAGAGACCCCGAGAGTCTTATTCGACGAAGGAATTTAGGTGAACCGTCATCTCTTTTCGACTTCGAAGAAGTTATGAGCATTCCTCATAATAACATGGGACCGCCTCCTGCGGGGCCCCCTCCTCCACCAAATAATGGTCCACCTGCGGTGGTGAGACCTAATAGGCCATCTCCCCGATCAATGGAGGAGTTGTGCCAACCATCTATAGATGGACGGGGCAGACCAATTTCCCATGTGTCTAATTCAAGCTCTGCGATTTTTGGATCTTCGTCCCCCGATTCTAATTCAAGCAACGGATTTTGGACTTCGTCATCACATGATACAACAAGTTCAAAATACTTGCCAATTTCACGGATTACCGGGCGACGATGCCAATAGACATATTGATAAATTTTTGGAAATTACTCAACATATGAAGCAAAATGGGGTCTCCGATGACGCCCTTCGTTTATCTCTTTTCCCATATTCCTTGACGCATCATGCTATCGCATGGTATGATCGCCTTCCAAGTAATTACATCCACTCTTTTGACGATATGATGAGGAAATTTCTCTCGAAATATTTTCCTCCTTCTATGGTGACTAAATTAAGGAACGAGATCATGAAATTTGAACAAAAACCGCACGAATCATTATTCGAGGCATGGGAGCGTTATAAATTGTCCATTGATCGGTGTCCTAACCATAACATGCTTTTAGTTACACAAATTGATACGTTTTATAATGGTTTGACATTAAGTCATCGGGACACCATCAATGCTGCAACGGGAGGAACTTTTATGCAAAAGACACCGGAAGAATGTTACGAATTGATCGAGAACATGATCGCTCACCATAACCATTAGGACACTTCAGCAACTCAAGACGAGACGTCTAGAAATATCTCTTCTACAACTACTACCGAGAGTCCAGAAGTTGTTCGATAATTGGAAATGATGAATATTAATTTTCTAGAAATGATGAGACAAATACAATCGGTCAAATCTATGAGTTCGAAGGACGAGACTTGTGGTGGTCCCCATTCTTTTACCGAGTGCCCAGCCGTCGATGGCTACACTCAAGAGGCCGTTTATGCTACTACGGGTAACCATAATTCGGGAGGTAATTCCTACCAACCACAAGGTGACCGTAATTTGCTTAGCTATCGCTCGAATAATTACCTCAGACCACCCGGTTTCAATCAACCGAATGTGCAAAATAATCAAAACCGATACAATCAAAATCAAAATCAAAGGAATTTTCAAGCTCCAAATTATCAAGCTCAAGTTGGACCTTCAAATGATCTTTCAAACTACATAAAGACTAATGAAGTTAATATGAGAGCTATGAAAAATCAAATTAATTACATGAAAACAGAATTGAAAAATGAATTCAAGACTTCAATGACGAATCAGAACAATGAGATAAAGAACATGTTAAGTAATTTCTTTCAAATGCAAAATCCCTTGGGTTCGAGATCACTTCCTAGTAATACCGTTGCTAACCCTAGAGGTGATGTAAAAGCTATTACCACCCGAAGTGGTGTTGCTTAAGATAGAACTTCAATTCCACCAACTCCTTCTCCTCTCCAGAAGGAAGTGGAACGTGAAACCGAGGCGACAAAGGACAAGGTGCAAAATACAAGTTAGAAAGTACCGCACACGTCCAACCTTCGGTTGTCCAAAACCTGATTCCAGAGCCCGAAGTTGCTTCGAAGCCTAATCCTAAACCATCGATACCTTATCCTTCGAGGCATAACGACTAAAAGATCCTTGAAAAAGCTAATAATCAAATGTTGAAGTTTCTTCAAATCTTTCAAAGATTACACTTCGATATTAGCTTCGCGGATGCTCTTCTTCATATGCCGAAGTTTGCTTCTACGTTTAAGAGTTTACTTAGTAATAAGGAAAAGTTGTTCGAATTGGCAAATACCCCGTTAAATGAGAATTGTTCGGCGGTGCTCCTAATCTTGGGGCTAGCATTAATCTAATGGCTCTTTCCTTGTGGAAGCAGCTTTCGCTCCTGGAACTCACTTCGACCCACATTACACTTGAACTTACGAACCGATCGACTGTTATTCCGAATGGTGTTGCCGAAGATGTCTTTGTAAAAGTAGGCAAGTTTTATTTTCTGACCGACTTCGTTGTAGTTGATTACGATGCCGATCCTCGGGCTCCTCTCATCCCCGGGAGACCTT
>BQNB010083673.1:0-28971 GCA_026074375.1 Tanacetum coccineum | reverse complement strand
TTTCCTGTCATGGGCTGAAAATCTTTGTATTTTGATCAAGTGAACAAGTTAAGCTTCGGGCTTATGTAACAATTACTTTGTTAAATCCAATGTATCATTTTCAAACGACTTTTTGGTCGTTCTATATATATCTTGTGTTATTGATCTGAGAAGTAACACGCCCCGGACCCTTATTCCGCTGCGACCCAATTTTGGGGTGTTACATTTTTGGTAATAGTCCCAGCAGTAGCCTCGGGTACAACATCGACCTCCTCGTCCTATGACTCAAAATTAAATGACACAGAATCAGATGACACATCTCCAGGTGGCGGGGTTTTGTCACCCTCCACCTCATAAGGAAATATCAACTCAGCATCATCCTCGAGCTCAATATCAACATCTTCCTCGGGTTCCTCTTCAGGATCTTCTTCAGGATCTTCTTCATCATAATCAACCAAATCAATATCGTCGGGAATGTCAACCATTTCGTTGGGATCATGGATATCCACAACTTGGTTCGGCTCGGGAACAACTGGGTTCACTTCGGGAATAGCTTCATTCGGCTCGTTAAGATGATTAGGGTTCTCCATGACAATCTGCGTCGTATAAATATCTCGTATTAGTATTAAATAATTACATAATTAACATTTATATTCAAATAAATGAAAATTTCATATTATAACATATATATATTTTTCCATATATATATCGATAAATAAATCCTTCTCATTCTTGTCCCATCGGTAATTCGGAGATTTCGCTTGCACAGTTATAGTTAAAAGATTTCAAAAATCCTTTCGTTCATTTTTTTTTGAAAATCTTTTGTTCTCTATAACTTAAGCTCTTGATACCAATCTGTAACACCCCCATTTTCACATATCAGCGGAAGGGTCATTTGGGGTGCTACGTCATAATATAATAACTCAAGCATAGAAAACGACTCGAAAAGAGACGTTTTTAAATATAACCATTCGAAATAAAAGTTTCACAACATAGGTCCCAAATATTTTCATAATCAATACATCATTTTCAAATATTTTCTTCGAATGATTTTCTTTAAATGGGCCTTCAAAATATTTATTTCATTAGCTTCTCCGAAATCTTCATCACCGAATTACCTTCAAGGACCTGAGATAAAACATGCTAAAAAGTCAACAATAATGTTGAGTGAATCCATAGAGTTTATATATATAATAAATTCCGAACACAAGTATCATTTCTCAAAATCATCAAGACATAACGATGTGGATCAGACAAAGTTATAGGGGGATTATTATAAGTCTCATGACATTGAACGTTACCATCTAAAAAGAATGCCCACTATACACCCTCGCTATGAGTGCATATTACTCTCTATACAACGCATCCGTAGTGTCATTTTCCCGACACATGACGATAGCCAGTCGTCACGGATTAGAGGTGGCAACCTCCAAATAGTACTATTTCATGTATAAGCGTCTACCATTACCCGGTAGTTAACAATTCATGATTTCTATGGGTCTTTTATCTAGCGAGTTAAGCTAACTTATAATAATCAAGGCTACTAGCATACATTCGGGTCCCTTGTGTTCTATTTTTAAAAACAAGCATGTTATCCCCCTCGCGGGTTTATAAAACAATTAAAGTATTAAAATGCGAGGCTATGAACTCACTAGTGATGTCGGAAGAGAATAGCGATATGAATAAGAACTTCGGGAGTAGGCGAGTCGATCAACCAAGACCTATACAATTAGTAACGGGTCTTAGGTTTCTAGTCGGTAATAATTAACGAGAACTCATAAATAAAGTAAATATATATGTATACATGTAGTTAACATGATGATCAAGTTTATATGATGTAAGTATTTTATAAAATTTTCTACTTAAGCTTTACCTATTTTAATTTTTACCACTTTAAGCCAATTATCAACTATTATTGTCCATATTAGCCCAAAAAGCCACGTTAAGCCATTAACCAAAAACCAATAAACACTTTTTATGGATATATCATTTTAAGACCAGGTCAAAGCCCATTATTAGCGTCTAATTTGATTGGGTCTAATCTAAGTCCATTTGTCTCATTGCGCCTAGTGGTCCAATAAGCCTTACGGGTCTATTTTAGCTAGTATACAACTTTTATTATAAGTTTTTTACGGGTTTCTCGGGTCGGGATACTTTTATTATCAGTTTAATTATCCTTTTAAAAACTCCAAGAAGTTGGGGTCCTTACCCCCCGGTATTAGTCATAAAACCATTTTACATAATATAGAGTTTGAGTTTTTAGGAAAATTTGTATACTTTTTGTGTTTATTACGACAATAATGTAATTTATAAACCATAAATAGTATAATTTATATATTTATATGCATGCTTCAATTTTAAGTCCACTTTACAGATGAAAACCCCTTTAGTTCCATCTATAGTCCAAACATATAACAATAAGAGTTACTTTTATACATAAAGATCATGTTACAATTTTCGGACTGAATTTTCACTTCACCATTTTTAACCGCCATTGAACAAACCTTAAAAGAGTTGGCCAACCATCCCAACTATTTAGAATCTACATGAAAATAGCTACAACCCAAAGTTTTCACTTTTTTAATGGTTTGTAACACCCCTAAAAACGTGTCGCAACGGAAGTATGTCCGGGGGGCGTTACTTCATAATACACATCGCTAGATACAAGAGAACGACCTCTAAATGTGTCGTTTGAAAAGCTATCTCGTTGATTTCCTTAAAATTGATATAACATGTGTCCCATAATTTGCATCACAATGAAAAGCTTGAAGCATACACGTGATTTGATCATTTGAATATAAGTTAGTTTAATCCATACAATGAAATCTTGTCATTTTAGAACTCCAATGCACATCAAGTAAAAAAAAAAAAAGCCAAGCATCCTTAAAAATGTCAACATAAAGTTGGTGAGTTCATAGGTTTGTTTAAATATAAATGATAAACCAAAGGTTTCCAAAGTGTCTAAGACCGTTTCAATCCTTAATTATTCTTCCAAAATGTGTGTATGATTTTTAGAAATCAAAGAGTTATAAAATACGCATGACCATTTCAATCCCCAAACAGTCACCAAAAATGTATGTATGAAAGATGGGCCGCAATTGTCCAAAGTATGTATTGCCACTTTATTTAAGGCAACGTAAATATTCATGTGTGTATAAAATAATGATTACGATTACTCTAAGCTCATGCAACTGATGCGCTAACAGAAATAATGGCCATGTGCTTATACTGGATGTCCTCACCTGGACACCCTCAGCATTGAATTACTTTACATGTGCCTACACCGGATGCCCCCACCTGGACACCCTTAGCATATAATTACTTTACGTGTGCCTACACCGGATGCCCCCACCTGGACACCCTCAGCATTGAATTACTTTGTAACATACAACCTAAGCTAATCCGTAATCATAAAAGTATAGTATGTGTTTACGTTCAAAAATTAAACCAAGTATTGTATCTCCTCGCGAGATGTATAAATGAGTATATAAACCAACCAGGTAAACAACCATATAAATGCATTTGTAAACAAGCATGTTCACCCCAAAATATATGTAAAACGAGTAAAAACAGGGGAGCTATAAACTCACCTTGATGTTGAAGAACGATTGACAGATAGGCATCTAATATGCACAACACAAACGGAAGACGAAGCGGCTCGATCAAGAAGTTGCAGCTAATCTTAGCGGCTAAGTTCCACTAGCCTAGGATAATGTATTTGGATTTCTCGATGTATGGTTACGTCAACTCGACACATTGATAAAATATTTAGATTTTCAAGTTGTAATAGTTTGGTGGTTGGTTAAATAAATAAATTGAAAAGTGAACGCAAAGTATGTAATATATTCTGTATATATTACATATGATAAATTACAAATGTAAGCCCTAATTCTCCCGGTTAGTCGTGAGTTTATATCTCAACATAAAAATGAAAAATATAACTAATACTCGAGAATAAAATAACGACCTGAAATTGACGGATTTTCACAACATTTCCCCTTAAAAAGGATCTTCGTCCCTAAAGATCAATTCATCTTGTTGCCCGCTTTCTTGTAAAAATCAAAGAGGTGAGGGTATTCTCCACATTGATCCCCCTTTCAAGTATTTTCGTCCACGACCAAATTCCATCGTAACTTTGACTAAGGGATCCGACTTTGAGCTTAAGTTGCTTTAACTTCCCCTACCCATAATTTTCGAGAGGTTCTTCGATGAAATGCAACTTCTCGTCGATCCTTATTTCGTCATGAAGAATAATAAGATCTTCGTCCGATAAACATTTCTTCAAGTTCGAAACATGGAATGTATTGTGTATTCCTTGAATCTCTCAGGGTAATTCTAGTTTATATGCCACCGGACCCACTCTTGATAAAATCTTGAATGGTCCAATATAACGGGGACTTAACTTCCCACGTTTTCCAAATCGAACAACACCTTTCCACGGTGATACTTTCAGCATACCTTTGTCACCCACTTCGAACTCCAAAGGTTTACGTCTCACATCCACATAACTTTTCTGTCTACTACGAGCAACCAATAATCGGTTCTTGATTTGCACAATCATCTCTGTCGTTTCGCGAATCATTTCTGGTCCCGTGAGTTGGGCATCTCCAACCTCACTCCAACATATAGGCGATCTACATTTTCTTCCGTATAGAGCTTCGAAAGGTACGGCTTAGCGTGATAACTATTATTGTATGAGAATTCAACCAAAGGTAAGTGCTTATCCCGGCCACTACCAAAGTCAATCACGCAAGCACGCAACATGTCTTTCAATGTCTGTATCGTTCTTTGACTCTGACCATCAGTTTCAGGATGGTAAGCAATGTTCATATCTAAATTCGTCCCCAATGACTTTTGAAGAGATCTCCAAAACCTTGATGCGAAACGAGGGTCTCGGTCTAAAATAATCAACAGGGCACCCCGTACCTACAAACAATCTCCTTCAAGTATAATCGAGTAAGGCTCTCCATTTTATACTTCTCATTAACGGAATTAAAGTAAGCAATTAGTCAATCGGTCAATAATGACCCAAATTGAATCATATCCAGATGATGTTCTTGGAAGCTTTGTAATGAAATTCATTGTAATTCTCTCCTATTTCCAAACAGGAATTTCCGGTTGCTGAAGTAATCCTGACGGCTTTTGGTGTTCAGCCTTGACTTTAACACATGTCAAGCACTTACTAACATATTCTGCAATTCAGCTATTCATACCGGCCACCAGTATAAGTACATCTTCAAATACTGGTACATTTGATCCGACGCTAGGATGAAATGGAAGAATTTGATTATGAGATTCCAACATGATTAGACCTCTCAATCCTCCAAATAATGGTAACCATACTCGTCCCTTTCAGACATTTTGTACCATCGGATCTAACTTCAAATGGCTCCCCTTCGCCATGAAATCCTTCGGCACCAATATTTTCCTCCTTGCACGCTTCAACTTGTGCATTCCGAATTTGCTCGGGTAAATTGTTATGTACCGTTACCACTAAAGCACGCACTCAAATCAGTTCTTTATCCTTCCTGCTCAACGCATCAGCGACAACATTCGCCTTTCCCAGGTGATAACGAATAAACACAATCGTAATTACTCAAAGTTTTAATCCATCTACGCTGCCTCATATTTAGCTCTTTTTTGATCCAAAATAATATTTTAGCTCTGTGATCGTGTATACCGTACACTCAAGTGTCGTACAAATATGTCTTCCATAGTCGAAGAGCAAAAACACCGCTCCTAATTCTAAGTCATGGGTCGTATAATATTTTCTTCATTCTTTCTAAGTTTGCCTAGAGGCGTACGCAATCACCTTTTCTCATTGCATCAAAACAGTTCCAAATCGTTTAAGGGACGCATCGCAATACACAACAAAGTCTTCGCTTCCTTCGGGTAGTGATAATATTGGCGCACTACATAATTTCAGCTTCAATGTTTGAAATGCCTCCTCTTCATCGTCGCCCCACACATACGGCTTATTTTTCTGAGTGAGTTTAGTTAATGGAGTTATAGATATTAGAGAAAACTGCTTAATAAACCTTCGATAATAACCTGCCAAACCAAAAAATTGTCGCACTTCCTTTGGTGTAGTTGGTGCAGCCTAATTTTTAATGGCTTCGATCTTCGCAGGATCAACATGAACTCCCCTACTATCAATACATGTCAAGGATTGCACGAATAAGAAAAAAAGCCAAAAATTCACATTTCGAAAACTTAGGCTATACAACTTTTTGCTCCTTAGCAATCAAGATAGTCTTCAAATGTAACCATGTTCTTCTTTATTTCGGAAATAAATCAGAATATCATCATGAATACCAATCACGCACTTATTCAAGATACGGCTTCAACACGCGCATCACAAATCCCATGAATACTGCAGGTGCATTAGTCAGTCCAAAAGGCATTCCTTGAAACTCATAATGTCCATAACGAGTTATAAACGCTGTAAATTGAATGTCCTTCCTCGCGGATATTAATTGATGCGATAACAAATCGAAAATCAATCTTCGAATAAACACTAGAACCTTGCAGCTGATCAAATAAGTCATCAATCCTCGGTAATGGATATCGATTCTTGGTCGTCAACTTGTTTAGTTCTTGGAAATCAATGCACATTCGGAACGATCCATCCTTTTTCTTTACGAACAAGACCAGAGCTCCCCACGGCGACGAGCTCGGTCGAATAAAACCTTTCTCTGACAACTCTTGCAGTTGCTTGGACAACTCCTTCATTTCAGATGGTGCTAAACGATATGGCGCACGCGCCACAGGTGGCAGCACCAGGAATAAGATCAATTACGGGAATTCAACTTGCCTAGGTGGCGGAAGTCCAGGTAATTCTTCGGGAAATACCTCGAAAAACCTTAGATAACTGGAACATCTTCTAATTTCTTCTTCTTCGATTCTTGTTCAGTTACTTGAGCTAAGAATAGCTCACAACCCTTCTCGATATACTTTTGAGCCTTAATGCAAGAAACGATCTTCAATCGGGAATTATTTCTATCGCCTTCGATAACCAATGTCTTACCCTCCAAGGGAATTCTAACCTTTTCTCTCCATGCAAAATAGCGGCATCATATCGTGATAACCAATCCATCCCAATAATGACATCAAAATTCCTAGTTATATTACCATTAAATCGATTGGAAAAGGATGGTTTAAAAGATTTAGTGTACACCCTATTAATACATTATTGATACTTACTACTTTTCCATCGGCCAATTTGACGTCATAGCAAGTATCCAACTCAACTGGTTCTATATCAATAACGGTACAAAAATTTGTAGACACAAAACTTTTATCGGCACCCGAATCAAATAAAGTAGTAGCATATCGATTGTTGAGTAAGAATGTACCAGTAACGACTTTCGGATCTTGCTGAGCATCCACAGCTCCCAACTTGTAAACAGCTCCACGGTTATTTCCACCTTGTCCATTCTTTTTCAACTTAGGGCAATCTCTCTTTCGGTGACCCTTTTCATTGCAATTAAAACAAGTCACATCTTTTCTGTCGAGGCTCCAACAAGCAGCAGTCTTGTGCCCCAACTTACCACACTTACCACATTTCCAACAATCCCCAACATGCTTTTTATTCTTGCACTTTGGATAAACTTCGTTGTTATTTGGTGCAGCATTGATCATGGCTCCAGCATTAGCCCTTCTTTGGTTTTGCCGATGATTATAATCGCGTCGGTTGTCACCACGACCACCACGATCTCCTTCACCTTTCCTTTTTTCACCTTTAGAAACCTCATCAGTCTTGTCTTGTATTATTTGTCCCATGAGCTGATAAGCCATACGGACAGCCTCATCAATACCAGCAGGCCTCGATGATGTCACATCACCACGTATATTCTTCCGATACCCACAATATACTGCTCTAACCTTCACGCTGCCAGGCTCCACCAATTCTAGGACACAACAAGTCCATTAGTGGAATCAGTTTGTATCCCATCATCCAGTCCCTTTTTAACTTCAAGTTGGTACATTCTTGCTCCAGCCTTGCAACACACTTCGTGGACAAAATTCTCGGTCATGCCAATTCTCACCTCAGTCCATGGAGTACCATTAGTAGTATCAATACCCATGGAAGCAATCCTTCCATTCCACCAAGTCAATGCACGACCTTGGAGAGTACAGTTGCAAATTTCACCTTATCCCTTTCCTTGCAATCACTGATTCGAAACACAGATTCTAGTTTTTCTCAAACCACTGACATAATCCTACGGCACCCTCGGTGCCTTTAAAAGGGTATGGGTCACACTTCATGAATGTTATGTAAGTACACCCAGTAATTTCGGGCGCTGCCGATCCAGCACCCACCAACCCCACACCACCGACTCCAGCCACCACTTAGTCTCGGGGGGGGGGGGGGGGGGGGGGGGGGGAGTGGGCCCAGCCAATCTTTTCTTCAATGTGGCATTCTCCCCACTCTCCAATACCGACATCCTCTCGAGAACATTACCCAAAGCACGCTCGACATTTTAAAAATCATGATTAAGTAACTCCCTTTCTTTTTCCCCATTTTATCCTTGGACTTGAGAAGAGCAATCTCAGTTTGACATGTACCCAACTCAGCCTCCATGACTCTAGCTCGTGCACGTGACGCCTCTAAATCACGCCTTAAGGCCCACGGTGCTAATCCATCAACATGAGATGAGTCACGAGCAGAAGATGACTCTCCTACCTCAAATAACCCCTTAGAAAGTCGCGAATAGCATAAGGCTTTTGGGTAATAGTCTTAGCCGTAGCCTCGGGTACAACATCGACCTCCTCGTCCTCTGACTCCGAATCAGATGACACATCTCCAGGTGGCGGGGTTTTGTCACCCTCCACCTCATAAGGAAATATCAACTCAGCATCATCCTCGAGCTTAATCTTAACATCTTCCTCGGGTTCCTCTTTAGAATCTTCTTCAGGATCTTCTTCATCATAATCAACCAAATCAATATCGTCGGGAATGTCAACCATTTCGTTGGGATCATGGATATTCACAACTTGGTTCGGCTCGGAAATAACTAGGTTCACTTTGGGAATAACTTCGTTCGGCTCGTTAAGATGATTAGGGTTCTCCATGACAATCTGCGTCGTATAAATATCTCGTATTAGTATTAAATAATTACATAATTTACATTTATATTCAAATAAATGAAATTTTTATGATATAATATATATTTTATTAGAGATATATCGTATATATTATTTATATAAATATATATATATAATCTTCCGATATATATTATATCGAAAATATATCCTTCTCATTCTGATCCAAGTCGTAATTGAGATTTCGCTGTACATTAATAGTTAAAAGATCTCAAAAAAAATCATTTCGTCAATTTTTTTTGACAATTTTTGTTCTCTATAACTTAAGCTCTGATATCAATCTGTAACACCCCTATTTTCATATATCAGCGGAAGGGTCATTTGGGGTGCTACGTGTTAATACAATAACTCAAGCATAGAAAACGACTCGAAAAGAGACGTTTTTAAATATAACCATTCGAAATAAAAAGTTTCACAACATAGGTCCCAAATATTTTCATAATCAATACATCATTTTCAAATGTTTTCTTCGAATGATTTTCTTTAAATGGGGCTTCATAATATTTATTTCATTAGCTTCTCCTTAATCTTCATCACCAAATTACCTTCAAGGACCTGAGATAAAACATGCTAAAAAGTCAACAATAATGTTGAGTGAATCCATAGAGTTTATATATATAATAAATTCCGAACACAAGTATCATTTCTCAAAATCATCAAGACATAACGATGTGGATCAGACAAAGTTATAGGGGGATTATTATAAGCCTCATGACATTGAACGTTACCATATAATAAAAATGCCCACTATACACCCTCGCTATGAGTGCATATTACTCTCTATACAACGCATCCGTGTTGTCATTTCCGACACATTAGATACCAGTCGTCACGGGATTGGAAGAGGCAACCGCCAAATACTACTATTTCATGTATAAGCATCTACCATTACCGTAGTTAACAATCATGATTTCCGCGGGTCTTTTATCTAGCGAGTTAAGCTAACTTATAATAATCAAGGCTACTAGCATACATTCGGGTCCCTTGTGTTCTATTTTTAAAAACAAGCATGTTATCCCCCTCGCGGGTTTATAAAACAATTAAAGTATTAAAATGCGAGGCTATGAACTCACTAGTGATGTCGGAAGATAATATCGATATGAATAAGAACTTCGGGAGTAGACGAGTCGATCAACCGAGACCTATACAATTAGTAACGGGTCTTAGGTTTCTAGTTGGTAATAATTATGAAAACTCATAAATAAAGTAAATATATATGTATACATGTATTTAACATGATGATCAAGTTTATATGATGTAAGTATTTTAAGCTTAAGCTTTTACATGTTTTTAATTTGCCACTTTTAGTCATTTCAACTAGTATTGTCCATATTAGCTCAAAAGCCCATTAATCAAGTCCATTAAGCCCTTTTATAGATATTGGTCCTTTAAGATCAGGTCTTAGTCCATTTATAGTGTCCAAATGGATTAGGCCTAATGCTAAGTCAATATAGTCCATTTGGTTTCATTGGGCCTAGTGCCCCAATAAGGCCTTACGGGTCCATTTTAGCTCATAAACGACTTTTATTATAAGTTTTCGGATTCTCGGGGTCAGGATACATTTGATTATCATTTCTTAGCCTTTAAAAACTCCCAAAAGTGGTCTTTACCACTCGGGTTTTAGTCCATAAAACCGAATTTTTACCATAATATGAGAGTTCGGGTTTTTAGGAAAATTTGTATACTTTTGTGTTTTTACGAAATAGTTTTGATTTATAAACCATAAATAGTATAATTTATATATTTATATGCTTGGCTTCATATTTAAGTCCACTTTACAGATATAAACCCCTTTTAGTTCATCTTTTAGTCATAAATATACTTATGGTTACTTTTATACATAAAGGTCATGTTACAATTTCGGACTGAAATTTCACTTTCACCATTTTCAACGCCATTTACAAACCGTAAAGAGTTGGTTGACCATCTAACTGATTTAGAATCTACATAACTTTAGCTACAAACCATATTCTTCACTTTTTAAATGGTTCAGTTCGTAAATATGACTTTTTACACAATCTGTACAGCAAGGTCCAGAATTGACTAGTTTTATTGTTTTGACCATAACTCATTCATTATTTACTCTCTTTGAATCATCCAATTTGCCAAATGTTCATAAGAGAATTATCTATAACCTCATGCTATCAAATCCAACCTCAACCCTACTAAGAAATATGGATTTTACTGTTCATTACAGCCTACGAATTTTTTACTTTTCTCACTAGTTTTAATGGTCATTCTTGTTAGATCTAACCTAGATCTATGCATGCATTAACACTTTTATTCTTTGATAATCATACATCATACGTATACATATACATTTGAAAATCAAAATAAAACATAAACAATGCTAATTAAATTTTTACCACAAGAAAAGTGTAGACAATGATCAAATGATCAAAATAAGAACAAGCTTGATGAAGGCTTCAACTCCAAGCTTAATCTCCACCCAAAATAATTTTGACCAACATTTTATTTACCCAAAACTCTTATAAAAACCTTCTTGAAAACCTCTTTTATCACTTCCAAAAATATAAGAACTACACTAGGTAGCCATATTCACTAGTGTTCTTGTTTTTTGATCTTCAAAATTTATGGAATTAGTGTTTGTGTGTGTGTTGGGATCGGCCAAGAGAAGAGAGAAAGGAGAAAATAGATGAGGTTTTAGTTTGAAATGAAGAGTGTGTGTATTGCTTGAGCTTATACTCTAGGATTGCATGGAATGCTATTGCACCTTCACTATAGCTAATCACAAGGGAGGATTCTCCCTTGTTTGTGCCGCCCCCAATGGGGTGTTGGGTTAGTGGGTTGGGTTTTTATTTATTTAAAAACTTAGCCCACAACTTGTAAATACAGGTATTGTCGAATTCCCGATTCGTAAAAAGGTAATTGTCGTAGTCCTTTTTCCTACAAAGTAAAAATAGTACGAGACACGAAAAATAAAAACGAATGCAACAAAATTATTTCTACGGCATTTTGAAAATATAAACGTCGATGCCTTACGTAGAATTCGCCGATTCTTTGTAAACGTCACGTAAATTACAAATGTAAGCCCTAATTCTCCCGGTTAGTCGTGAGTTCATATCTCAACATAAAAATGAAAAATATAATTAATACTCGAGAATAAAATAATGACCTGAAATTGACGGATTGTCACAGTTACGAATCAACGAACAGTTGGCTACTGCTTCTGCCTACAAATATAATGGTGCCTTTGAAATTATCAGCATTGTACGTGCAACTTCCACTAAAGTTTAGTTTCGTCTTTCGACAATGCCATTCTGTTGTGGAGTGCGCGCAACAGAAGTTTGGTGTGAGATTCCGACATCTTTATAGTAGGCCTTCAACGTCTGATTAACAAACTCTGTTCCATTATCCATGCAAATATTTCTGACAGTCGCATTTAGACAAACTTGAACCATCTTTAGAAATTTGATTATGAAGTCCAGAGTTTTATCCTTCGATTGTAGAAATTTTACCCAAGTAAACCGTGAGTAGTCACCAACAATAACCAATATGTACTTCTTTCCATTGATACTTTCTATTCTCATTGGACCGCAAAGATCCATGTGCAACAGATATAGTTTTTCTTAGATGGAGTCGTCAGACTTGGGCTTATGGGTATGCTTCTTGCTTTTCCCTAGTGAGCATGCAAAGCACAAGTGATCTTTTTCGTACTTCAGTTTGGGTAGGTGATGTGTTTCAAAAGCATTAAATTTATAATGAGTGAAAATACCAATTTTATTATAAGGAAACACACGGGAAAAAGTATAACCCACATATATAGTATAATCTTTTTAGGTAAGACCAGGTCGTCCACAAGGATTTGAGTAGTATTCTAACAATCAGAAAAACAGACTTTAACAATTTTGTTAATAACTTTTTACCAGTAATAATAAAGATGACTACTCGGATAGTTGAAAATAATTTATAAGTGTTGGAAATGATTAAGACCTTGAAGATGGAACTTTAACTTATAAAAATGATTTCTCGTCCGAAAACATTTTCACAAATTAATTTGATTAACTCAAGACTTATATTTAGTAGACTAGACCAAATGTGTCACTCAAATAGTTTAGTTACTTATTATATCAAAGCTTATTTTGTTTATCAATTTACGAAAGTGGATTTCTCAGCACAAACGATAAAGATCATAGATAAATCTTTAAAACCACATAGATCATAACAGGTCTTTCGACCTATACCGATATGATTATATAATCTAAGGTTGATAAGCAAAAACTGATAAGATAGGATATAACAGGATTGCAACATAAGCTTGAGATTAATATGATCAAGATCATACCAAACCCTTATTCATTATCATAACGTCACCGAGTAGTAATGAGGGATTTAGCCTCTCATGGCTATGATGTTCATAACATAAGGTGATTTAACATGAATTTCCATTATTTCAATATACTAATATGATATTCTGCTTCATTCTTGATTGTTTGATCTTGAATCTTTAAAAGGGTGTGATGTTTATGCTTGGTGGATGTGGGGAGTGGTGTGTGAGATTGTTGTATGAAAGGATGAAGAAGAGAATGATTATTAGATGATTTGAGAGTGAAAATTCGTCCTCTATTTATAGGCTAAAAATAGGTGAAAAGTACGGCGCGCGAGGATATTTTTACGGCGTACTTGGTGATTAAATGTGAGGATAATAAATGTTTAGTGGGAAAGTGCGGTGCACACGATAATTTGTGCGGCATACTTAGGGTGTTAATGCAGTGTCATTAAATTCTTCATTTAACTCTTCGTAGTTGGATAGGAAGTGTGACGCACACGTTATTTTGTGTGGCGTACTTGGGGTATTAATGCACTTGTTTGACTAAGCTTTAATTACTTCTGACTTTGGGGAGAAGTGTGGCGCACTACTGATAAGTGCGGCGTACTTGGCATGTTTTGAGAGGAAATGCGGCGCACTTACAGACTTTTTAGCTTAAGGATTTATTCTTTTCTTGTATCTTGATTTCCAATATGTGTAAATACTTGAGCTTTGTTCCTTTTTATCTTGAGATGTCTTCTAGTGAACCTGCAAGCAATTCATGCTATTAAGTATTAAAAGTTTACGAGAAATGATTAATTACATGCAAATAACGCCACCCAAGACATGTATAATTTGGGCGTTATCAAATCCCTCCACACTTAGCTGTTGCTTGCCCTCAAGCAATCAAAGCGAGAAAATAAAATCATTTATTGTGACGTGGAAAATTTTAGATTTTACAAGTGTTTACAGGTTTAGATAAGTTTTCAGGCATTGACATATAACTAAGCACCTCACATAGGGAATGTGTTTGATTTAGAATTCACTTAGTTCACTCAGATAGGATTTTATATATTTTTGTGGAGACACTCAATTTGCACAGACATAATCTAGACAGCTACCATAGGCTTGTATTTGACACATAAATCTGACCGAAGGGCGGAACTTGATACTGAAGCGGGAGCATATACTAATCTTCATGTGCCGGAACTTAAGCCTTTATTTCTTTGAACTTCTATATATACTACACATTTTTTTAAGATCACATATAATAATAACTAAGGATTGGCACAGAACTTCATCTTTTAACTTTAACTTCTTCACTTAGATATTTCAGCAACTTAGCACTAAAGGCAGTGCTCGCAAGAATAGGAACTTGCAGAATTCATAACATATGATTAATTAGGCTTCGGTCTAGTAAATGATGATCAAACAAGTTTTAGAGCTTCTAAATTACCGGCTCACTCATAATAATTATCAACCAATATCATTGCTCTAGAAAAGGCGACAAAACCATATATACACATCCATAATGATGGAATAGATACATATGATTGCTCACTCCTTAACTCGAACAAGCTAAAGGCATCAATTATCTTGGGTACCAAAAGTGGGCACCTGAATATTCAAAAGGCTTATAAATCTTACAATTTTTGGTGGGTTGATTTTTGTACTAGTTATAATGTCAATCCTGTTGGATTTGCCTTACTAAAAACATTTTTTTAATTTTTTAAAAGCATATATATTATAAGATTTTTGATTTCGAAAACATTGGTTTGGTAAAAAATAATTTGGCAGGGCAAACATGGAGGGATATGATTAATTTTTCCTATTTGGCTCCCCTCCACACTTAAGTTGAACATCGCCCTCAATGTGATAACTGATAATAGAGATAAAATAGGGAAAATGGTACTTCCCGAGGCATAGAGAAGTATAGCTGCGAGAGAGCTATCCTTGAGCGGACTTCATAATTTTCCAAATCTTTAAGCTATATAACCTGCATAAAAGTAAATACAAAAGCACACAAAAAGAAAATATTTTTGTTGTTGTTTTTTTGAAAATAAATAAAGGATAAGAACAGAAGAATGGAGGAGGGACTCCTCCACACTTAAGTGAAGCACGGGTTGCCTCCCGAGAAGCGCTTAATTTTTTAAGAGAGTTGTTAGCTAGACTCGAACTTGGTGAGTCATTCTTTAGGAAAGAAGGGAGTCACTGCTTCCCTTTAGTCATTATAATCTTCTTTTTCATGATATAGTTTGAGTCGATGGCCATTAACAATAAATGTTTTTCTATCTTTTCCATAGAGTTCAACATACCCGGATGGATATTGGTGTTTTACTAGATATGGTCCTAACCATCGAGATCTGAGTTTCGGTTGTTTAAACTTATACTTTGAGTGAAAGAGCAGAACCTTGTTTCCATGTTTGAATTCTTTTCTTATTCGTAGTTTTCTATCGTGCCAGACTTTGGTTCTTGCTTTGTATAATCAAGAGTTTTCATAGGCTTGATGTCTAAGTTAATCTAATTCGTGTAACTGGAACATTCGTTTTTCACCAGCAACGATCAAATCTGGATTACAATTCTTCAAGGCCCAGTATGCACGGTGTTTAATTTCAAATGGTAAGTGGCAGTTCTTTCCATATATGAGTTTATAGGGTGTGGTCCCGGTAGGTGTTTTGTAAGCAGTACGAAAAGCCCACTAGCGTCATCAAGTTTTCTTGACCAAATTGCAGGATTGTCATTGACAGTCTTTTCAAGAATTCTTTTAAGAGCTCTGTTCGTGTTTTTAACTTGACCACTAGTTTGAGGGTGATATGATGTAGAGAAACGGTGGTTAACTCTGAACATTTTCATCGTTTTTTCCATTATTTTGTTGCAGAAGTGAGTACCTTGGTCACTGATTAGAGCTTTGGGCATTCCGAAACGGCAGAATAGTTTCTTTAAGAAAGTGACAACAACTCGGGCATCATTGGTTGGTAAACCTTAAGCTTTGGCCCATTTAGATACGTAATCAACAGCAACAAGAATGTATTCAAACTTATGCGATTTTGGGAATGGTCCCATAAAGTCAATACCCTATATATCGAAAATTTTACATACTTGAATGTTGTTTAAGGGCATCTCATCACGTTTTGATATATTTCTCGTCTTTTGGCATGCTTTTCAAAGTTGAACTAGAATATGAGCTTCTTTTATGATTGTCGGCCAGTAAAATCCTGAATCTAGGACCTTTTTAGTGGTTACATTTGGTCCATAATGTCCACCGGTTGGTCCGTGGTGACATTGATCTAAATCATAATCATTTCTATAATTACAGATAATCATATCTTTTACAAATATAACTTTAATACTTATCTTCATAGGTACTCTTGTTTTCCACACACACTTTATCTTTTTACTCTGTCTTTATCCTCTTGACAATAGTAAGTCTTCAAGCAGTTGTAAGTTAGCAACAGTTGTATCTTTATAACCAGCAACACTAACTGAGCATAAGCAGTAGTAAGTACCAGCAATACTAATCTTTATGCTAACAGTTGTAACTTTACTCTAGCAGTACTAATTTATACTAACAGTACTAAGTTACACTAACAGTAGTAACTTTTGTACTAAGCAACATAATAACTTAGCATATTATTTTAGTCTTCACACTGAGCATCTTAAAACTCTACTGGCAGTAGTAACTTCATACTAACAGTACTAATATTATACTAACATTAGTAACTAGCAGTGGTAACTTTATACTACCAGTACTAACTACTTAGTATAGTTTCCATTATGTACTTGTGCAGTAGAAACCTTAAGTGTCCTTGAAGTCTTTCAAATCTCAACAATCCTCCCCTAAAGTTGATATTCAGCTTCTGAATCTTCAAGTTTCTTTATCATAAATTCTTTATCATACTCAGGAGGGATGCATTCAAACCTTTCATTTACCTTTCTGCTGTTTTACCATAAGCTTTAACAACTGATAGCACATTTCATTTGATGATTTATTTAAAGTTTTCTTGGGTTAACAATAGTGAAAGTTATTGGTGGAGGGGAATATCTCTTTCAACCAAACCATAAAAATGTAAGAAATTATTAAACTTATAAAGGAACTCCAGATGAACAATCAACTTCAAACGGTCCTTCCCTGTATCCTGAACAATCTCCATACATCTACTTGTTGTGTATATACTAGTTTTCAAACATTACTTACACAATCTCCCCATAACACTCCTTTCAAATTCATCTTCAAGTGCCTTGTATCATTATGCATGCCTTTACTAACCCCAAAGAACCTCTAAGTCTTCTCTGTCTATTCCTTGTAGCATCCTTATCATTGAAGAGTATCTCTTGGAGCTTCCATCTGCTCTTATCAACTGATAATGTACCAGCATACCTTCTTTATGAAGCTTGTAATCAACAATCACTAGTAGTTTGGTAGCAAGTGGTATAGCATCAATTGCTATATCTTCATCCTTTTTAATTACCAAATGCTTCAATAACTCTCCTTCATCATCTTCACTGACTTCTTCAACTTCATCAGACTCTTTGTCTTCCTCCATCTTTTGTTTCTTTGAGGATTCCCTGTTGTTGTTTGTTTTCCGGCTCATTTCTTTCCAAGCATCTTCCTTTCTGCTCAGCCTTAGTCTGTCTCCTCACTACCTTCTGCCATTTCTTTTCTTGCTTTCCTGTTCTCAAACCAAAGCCACAAAGGTATTTACCACTCTTCATTTCCTTGTCAAACAACTTTTGAATTGCATCCAAAATTCTTTTCCCTTCACTGTATGGTATTGTATCCCACCCATGTGCTTAAGATAAGACATTTGATTTCTCTTTTGTGCCTTGGTAGGAGGTCTATTTCTCTTTTCTTGTGCTCTAAGTGCAGCAAAATGTTTTCTTCTCTTCTCCATCAGTTCCATAAATAATTTTCCTTTTTCCTCATCTGTCAACTGCTCTCTTTCTTTTGATTGGAGTCTTTCAGCCAACAATCTATCAGCTTCCATCATAGCTTGTGTATTCTCCCATGACTCAATCAATTCTATGTTAGCTTCTTCATCTTTGTTTTTCCCTTGTTAATCTAGCTTCTGTTCTTCTTCTAACTCACATCCAACTTAGGCTTGAATATCTCTTGCGAATTTGTTCAATCATAGCTATTGATCTTTTTCTTTTAAAGGAACTTCAGGTTCAACCATAATACCTTTTCCTTTGTCTTTAGAAATTAAAGGTTGTGACTCTTGTGGAACTCTAAACTCACTTGGCTCCTATACTACTACCCCTTTACCATTGAGTCTTGTAGTTGTTGTTTGTTTGTGATGCCATTAGTAGTACCAACTTTAGAGGCTTAGCTTCTTTGATTTCAATAAGTGTTTGAAAAAAATTGAAAGAAAAAAAAAAGAAAAAAAAAAAAAATGAAAAAAAAAAAAAATGAAAAAAATGAGTCCAAATTTAGAACACAATCCTATATTAGCAGTAACTTCTCCTATATCAGCAGTAGAAACTTGAATTGTAGGAGCAGCACTATCTTCAACACTAGCAGTAGTAACTGCTTCACCAGTAGTACTATCATCAAGCTTTGTACTCTGCTCATTCTTCTCACTAGAAGCAACATCCACAAACACTTCATCATCATCTAACACTCCAGTATCAAACATTAGGGTCCTTTAATTATCTGTTCATTACTAGAGTGACCTCACATCTGCATCAATATCCTCAATACCCTCTCTCCTGTTTGGAATGCATCCACCTTACACTCCAAACCACCATTAGAGGATTTAACTCTTCTGCTGTACCTAGTTCTAATCTTGTAAGCCCGTGAGTCCTCACTATCTTCTCTTTCCAAGCATTATCACCCTCTCTTGTAGACTAGCAATTTCAATAGCCTGATCAGATTTAGCCTTCTCTAAGTCAAGAACCTGTTGTTGCAATTGGGTACATAAAGCCATCAATTCATTAAGTTGCATACTATCCTCACCATTGGGTAGTGGATCATTGGAAGGTGTATTAAAATGTTCCTCTTCCTCTGTCTCAGCATGAGCAGTCTCTGCCTCCTTCCTCTATTTTCTCCTAGACTTTTGTTTCTTTTTGGGTTGAGAAGATGTAGATGGTTGATCAATAATGGGTATCTTAGTGGAATCAATTTGGAGAATAGAATCCTTCCCTTGACATCGCAACGACATGACAGACTCCTATGGTTTTGTGTTAGAATCATATCTTTGACAACTCTTCAATTAGTTATTCACTCAATTATCTTTTGGACCAATCTTATCAATACTAATCTTTGAAGTATTCTTTGACAACAACTTCTGGCCTTTCATTTTTCCATCTTGTTTTCATTCGTTTTGTCATATCAACTCACAATAAATTCCCAACAAACTTTTCCCTAGTTGATAATGACAAAACCAAATAAGCACGAACTTCCCCTGAAGTTAATATACGAATGAAAACTTCCCCTTAAGCTACCAAGGATCTACAAGTTGCAAATCATCAAATCTTCTTCCCCTTTTTTTCATCATCAAATAGGAGACTAAAGTATGCAACTTTGATCTTCACAACTACGAACCAATATTACACTTCTAATCCAAGTATTCTAATGACCCAAATTGCCCTCCATTACGCACCTTAAGAAAAATGAACTTGAGCAGTAGAAACTTACACTAGCAGTAGTAACAAAGGCTAGTAGTAGTAAAAACCTTCACCTTAATGTAGCATATAAATGATTAAACATTTTAACAATAAGCTTCTCCTGAAACCCATATGCTAACCATTTCTTGAATCTTCAATTCTGTAAGCTCTATGTAATGATTACTGATGAAGAAAACGAAGTATAACGAATTTGATGAAGAAGTAGAACAACCCAAACTTGTGTCTTATGTCTTGTACTATCCACGTGACTCCGAACGTATACCCAAAACCGATGTATAAGGAGACCGCAATTCTACAATTAATCATCATCTTCTATGAGACACCAAACCAAAGTGATAGCAAATGTGAGCATTGAGCACCATAAGTTAGATCACACACCTTTGCTAGATTTGTCAATTCTTCGTCACAACATGAACGCACGAACAAGTTATCTTCAAAGTGTAACACCCACTTTAAGATATGATAAGAGCACGCATCTGTGAAACTCAACTACAACATCAAATAAGCAATATTCAACTGTCTTCGTAATCACATCTTCAATAAATCTCCAAAAAATGAGCCTTTTCATAATTTAAGTGAATCTTAAACCAAACCGAGATCTAAATAAATAAATACCTTCACATCTTGTTCTGTCCGAGATATATAGAATAAACAAGAAGAAAAATCATTCCTTGTACGATATTGGATAACATTAACAGTTGTAATTTTCATCGGACGAAACAAACAGTAGGAACTTAATACTGTTAATAATATTACTAACCACTGGCAGCATAAACTCTCCTTTGATTGAGTAGTACTATGTAAACTCTTGAAACAGGATTAATATATAATATTCGAACAATTTTAACCCCATGTGTTGCTCAAACAGTATACCTTCGCACAAACAGTATTAGAAACGTACAGCTGCTTTCTTTGTTCCTTAAATCTTACCAAATCCAAATAACTACGTTAACATCACATGGACCCAAATAGTATATCAGATATACTTGGCAGCATTAAATCAAATGATAACAGTAGTAACTAAAAGCCTAACATACTGTTATAAAAGCCACATTAATATACACAATACCATTCCTTTTTAGTAACTGTCATCCCATCTTTGAGCCCAAGTAATACGAATAGTATTAATATCATGAATAGCAGCTTTAATATAAATTAATACCTTCCATGTATTCATACGTATATCTGCCAAATATAAACACATGAAACCAAGATCGATCCTAAACCCTTCTGAATCATTTTCTGTCTTTATAAGCCCAATCTTCACAAAACATTGCTGACATCACAAATATATACTGTCACACGAATCATGACATCCGAAACCTCCCTGCTTCTTAATACCTCTCTTCATTTTCATCACATCTGAGTCCAAATAATCAATCGTCGGACTTTTCATGGATTATCATTTGAATCTTTATCAAACACTCCGCATCAAGGCATGATAAACATTCAGATAATCGTTCATCAACCTAGTCAGATCCATGACCTTGTAAACACTTTCTCTTACTTATTAATGCGTTCAGCATCTATTCGATATAAAAGCAGCAAAACATGTTCGATCAACATCCCCCTAATCATATCAAACCCCTAAAAAAAAAATAGAACAACACTTTACAATCGTATTTGCATACCCAAAACAGGTAGAGAGATGAGCATAAACATTGTTTATAGCAATTTAAACTCAAAACCCTACTAAAATTTAACCACAAATCGATTTCATGAAAATTTAGGGTTTTGGGGTTTATTCAAAAACCTTGTAGATCCTAGATCGAGAGCCACATGACTCTGATACCAATTGAGAAAACCTAATGATCGTTAGATCGTTTAAGCTCAGGTTGTTTAGACCTTTATCTAGGATAATATCAATGTTCATAAGTTATAAAAACAAAGTGGAATAAGAACAAAGATATTCAACAAGGTTTTACCAAACTTTCACCACAACCCTAATATTATTTGATCAAGATAATATGGTTACATCAACAAACTGTAATAGGAATCATAAGATTCTTGAGGCTACACCACTCATGCTAGCATCTACATCTTGTTGTCCAACTACAAAACTAACCTATAAACCCTATTCACCTTTATTATGGATGATGCCTAGATACACACACCCCTTTTAGTGTTTACATCTTTCTCTACGTATATGCTTTCTAAATGCCTAGACCTCCTTTTATAGCATAAGGGGTCCTAGGCTTACAAGGAAACTAATAATGATAATAATGATAAAATCAATTAGTTTCTTAAATCATTTCTTGACAAATCTTTCATTCTTATCTTTTTTTTTGTTGTAGTATTTCTCTGACTACAACTTATGGTCCTTCATGTTCCAACTTGTTACATTCGTGTTGTACTTATCAACTCAAAATAAAATCCCAACACGAAACAAAAAAATAGTTCTTTAAAAGTGATAACCACTCGGGCATCATTGGTTGGTAAAGCTTGAGCTTCGGCCCATTTAGATACAGATGTTCCTTTTTATACGTATCAAACAAATAACCCTCAAATATATATGTATATATATATATAATTCATATACATATGTAAGCAAAGTATCATACAAATTATTCTTAGGAAAGAATAATAAGTAATCAACACGGGTATCGTTCTCCTCGGTGAGAGGTGAATGGAAATCTACGTTCATGTCGCGAATCGAGCTTGATTGTCATTAAAGATTTGATTTTGGATTCTAAATCTACTAACGCAACGGGAAAGCAAATAAAGGCAAGCTAAACTAAAAATTAAGGCAAATTAAAAACTTAATGACATTTAAAAAAAAAATTAAAGCAAACTAAAACAAACAAATTAATCAAATAAGACAAATTAAAACTCTAAAAACTCAAATTGCAAATTTCTAAACTTAAGTGGTTTAAATTAATTTTAAAAACAGAAAAATATTTTTTTGAATTTTTATTATTCTTAAAACTAATTTTAAAGCTTTTTAAACTAAAAACTTAATTAAAAATATTAAATGAAAACTGCAAATTATGACAAAAGCTAAAAAATAAGCAAATTTAAGAAATTTTAATAAATGAACTTTTGACAAAACTTAAAAATAAGATTGAAAAAAGCTACTTAAAGATGACAGTTTAGCAAATTAAGTCATATACTTTTAAGCTAAAACTGATTTGGCTTGTTGGACTTGATAAGCAAAAGGAAAAACAAAATAAGCTAAAACAAATCCTAGGCTTGACTTAATAAGAACTTATGATTAAAAATAAGCTAACAAAATAATTTGAAATGCAATTAAAAGCACTAAAACAGTTTGACACTAACTATACTTAAATAGGACTTACACTACTACTTTTAAGCTAAAATAAAAGACCATTAAGCACTAGAATTAAGCTGAAAAGTTAAAAACAGATAAAGATAAATTCTCAAATAACAAAAATAAGTTGGAAGAAAGTAATTTGGACTAGAAAATAAGCTAAAAAATGAAATGAAACTTGACAGACTCAACTACTTATTTTTGGCTTTTTGAGATAAATGACTTATTTTAAGCTTAAAACTAAGACTCAAAATAAACAAAATAAAAGACTAAAGTTAAAAACAGCTAAAAACCTTGATTCAAGAAGCAACTAGAACTGGAATTAAGCTAATTAATTAGAGCCATTAAATAAGCCAAAAACTCAAAATAAGCCAGACACAAACAGTACTGTTTGTGAGCATTGCTAATAGCTAAATGACCCTACTTTTTTGCACTAAAATTTAAAGACACTAAAACATTTGACACATAAAAAAAAACTTAAATATATTAACTAAAACACTAAATAAGCTCAGTAAAACAAAAATAAAACCTAAATTAAGCTTAGGGTTTGATCTCTCAGATCTGCATAAAGAGGCTTTTAAGCATTAACCAAGAACTATCCTACTTGACTGATTTTTTTGTTGAAGTGCATAAAAGAATGTTTAACCGAAGTCTCAAACTCACAACAGATTGACAATGATGCATAAGTAACTCATTTTAAGCATAAAAACAACAACTCAAATGCATTTATAACAAAACTCACAAATAAGTTGTTTATAAGATCTTAAACACTAGTAGACTTGGATTTTGAATAACCAAAACCTTATAACTTATCAAAACAACATTAAAACTCCTAAAAATACTAATTTAAGACTAAGTGAACATGAAACAAAGGTAAATGCCCAATCAAACAGTAGAAACTTAGGTTTCTGCTGCTTTACCCAAACACCCCCTTATATTCATAAAATCCACATTTAAGTTAAAACAATTCATGATTTGTTATAAACTAAATGAAATAAGCTATTTAAAGCCAGAATAAGGAAATATAAAGCAGAATAAGCAGACAATAAGCTAAGATAATAAGCAAAACAGAAATTAAGCTAAAAATTATGAAAATGAAAACATACCATTGGTTCCTTTGCTCTAACCAGGACTTAATGCCTTAAGAGCAATTCTACAAGGTCTAGCTTATCAGAGATAAGCTGGTAATAACCCATAAGCCCATCCATTATTGGCTTATCATCCTCATTAAGCTCTTTATGACCTTTTGAGACTGTTTGAGTGAAAGTCTTATTCAATTAAGCTTTTAGCAAAGCTTAAATGAATATGTAGTAGCTTATAAAGTAAAAACAGCTTAATGAGCTTATTAGCTTATTACTAAACAAACTTAAACCATAATTGCATAAAACCAAAACATTAAATCAAAGCATAATTTTAGAGAATATGAACTTTTATTAATAAGGAAATGATTACAAGCTTTTTTAAGGAGAATTACATTAATAAAAAAAAGGAATAATCTGCTAACATTACAAAAATCTCAAACGAAAACAAACTACACTACTCTTACTCCTACCCTCTATGGATTACACTGTGTGATTTCCTCTCTATATATAGTGTTGAGCAGAACCTTCTAGGACTTGAGGAGCGTTCCCAAGCTTCTAATCCTGACCCTTGATCTTAAACAATACTCCCAATCATCTCTTTTCACCCTTGGATCTCCCCCATGTATCTTCAACCAATCAAAGCATTTGGGATTGCCAGCATGTCATTGATGGTGTCAGATGTGTCAGCATAGCCTTCTAGAAGCACTTGAGAGTGTGTGAGGGGAGTGGGAATTACCTGTACTCTGTTACTTTCTATGAAAAGAGGGAAAGGGATAAAGGCACAATAAATTTGACTTGTTATAGTTAGGTTGACTTGGGCCAGGGATAGGTTTAGGCTATGACATGGGATTGGGCCAGGATAATGGTTGATGGACTATTTGTATTTTGGACTCGTAGTTATAAGTAAGGTTTGAAATGGTATAAGCATTAATGGGCTGACCCAACCCATTAAAACGGGTACGGGTTGGCCCAGTAAGGATGTATACGCCTTTGGCTTTGTTTTCTTGCACTTTTCCAATCTCGTGCTTGGTTTTGTCTGTTTTGCTTCATTTTTGTCCATTTTGACATATCCGTTACCTGCATAATGAATTTGACAAAACACACAAATACAATGTATTTTTCATGTATTTTTGGTCTTTTTAGCTCATTTTATTAAGGAAACTTGAATATGTATTAAACACATAACAAACATCCACATATTAAGCTATTGCCCGTATCCTCACGCCATGACTATAACACACTAAAAACTAAAAATTTCAACTTCCCCTTAACTAATTACCTCGAAAAGTAGCTAAGTGTTCATCTAAGGGGATTAAGAAATCACTAGTTTTGAAAAGCCCCACGTTTTAAGAAAAAAAAAACCATTTTTTTTTATGCATTTATTATTATCATTCATTCATATCATAACTTCACAGAACAAAAAACACTAAAAGGATAAATTCATCATCCTTTATTTTTCACCCGCCCCAAACCAAGCTTAAAAACGAAATCATTGTTAAATACAAGTTAAGATGCTAACACTACTCATAAATGTTAATTGTGTATGCATAACTACTTTGTGCTCCCTTATTCCTAAATCCTCTAAAGGTTTTATTCTTGTTGATGACAAATAAATTAAGTTCTTATTCATATAAAGTAAACCCGGTTTAGACCACAATTAGTTTGAAATCCTTTCCTAAAGAGACGAAATGGTGAGAATAAGGTCCACATTAAGGTTCTAATTTTGCACGATTTAGGGGTTATCCTTTTTATTTCATCCGAAAAACTCAACTACGAGTCCAAAGACAGAGGCTTTATTTAGATAACCCCAAAGTCAAAATTTGGCTTTATTCTTATTATTATTATAGCAACATTATTAAACCTTGGTCCTTTAAACAACTGTCACATCGGTATGCGAGCCGACCATGGTTCAGGAGTCTTATTTCGACCTCGGTAATTTCCTTGACCTTTTTAAAGGCTACAACATCAACAGCGAACCGACCAGATGCAACAAACTATTATCAGTCTCGAATTTATTATTCTTACTATGGGCCTTCTTTTGAAGACTGCCACATCGGCAGCGAACCGACCAGAGATAGTAAACCTTTATCAGCCCACAGCTTTTATTATTAATATTACCTCCACCCTTTAAACGACTACCACATCGGTATGCGAGCCAACCATGATCCAAAAGTCTTTTTTAGGCTTCGGTTTATTCATTATTATTATTAAAGCCAAATTTCAAATCCTGTGGTCTTTTAACTACATAGACAAGGATAGCGAGCCGTCAGGAATCGGTAGCCTATTTCCCTACAACACTGACAAAACCTCGATGTGTATCTTACTTTTACCAGAAGGAATCTCTATGAAGTGATTTAAACTAAGAATCGCAAAAACCAAAGTAACTTTATTTATTCAACAATTATATAAAGTTTATTAAGCTGATGGGAGCAAAAAGCCACAATTAACCTCTATGAGCTCTAAAGAGTTCCAACTACTCCATGTTTAGCATCTAACTTATATAAAACTCTATCATTTTTCGTTCTTCGCAAATTTAAAATCTTTACTAAAAAGATCCGCGAATGCTTAGTCTAATAAAACAAGCTTTGCATATTTAAAGTCTATCATGGAAACTTGCAAACTCTTGGCTTTTTCAAGCTAGAATTCGCGTTTTAAAGCTTCTTGTATAAAAGACTAGCAAAAGCTTAAATTTATATAGGTTAAGGGGCAAGCTAGAGCGCAACATGCTCGATCAAGTCAAAATTTATTCTCAAAAAGACAAAACTATGTGTCAAAACACTTATTCTATTTTTGATTTTTTAATTTTGGCATAAAATCACATATTTTTGGTGGTAAAACAGGGTTACGTGAAGACAAGGCAAATGCAAGTAAGATCAAATCGAAAGATCTCCCCCATACTAGAACTACACATTGTCCTCAATGTGAGACTGTCACCCCCATACTAATTTCAAGGCATAATCCAAATATTAAGGGGTCTCTACGCAAATCTAAAGCCGTTTATTAATTATGCTAATAGATAAACGTTAGTCAATAAGATCTAGGATATCGGATTCCCATATATAAGCATGCAAAGGATTGAAGATCGAGTGAACGATGGACAAAACCAAGAGTACAAGAGTCTTCATAATCCCGGCAATCCTGGACATAAAACATAAAACACAAAACATGAGAAAGGAAGAGGCGAACCTCCTCACATCACACTTATTAATAATAATTATATTAATATACTACTACTAAGGATAAGCATGGGTTGCCACCCACGAAGCGCTTGTTTTTGTTAACCGAGTCACGAGCCTGACTCGACCCTGAATTTAGTGGTCCATGGGGAAAGTTTGGAGATCCGGGACAACCATTGGTGGTATGTCCACTCTAAAATAGTGTTTAATTCAATGACCGTTCGCCTAGAAATTTGGTTCGTCGGTTTGAGATAACTCGATGGTTCCATAAGGGAAAACTTGAGCAACGGTGAACGGTCCGGTCCAACAGGTTTTGAGCTTGCCCGAGAAAATCTTTAATCGAGAATTGAAGAGAAGAACCTGATCACCAACGTTGAAAACGCGGTTCTTAATCTTGGAGTCATGAATTTTCTTCGTTTTCTCTTTGTAGATTAAAGAGTTCTCGTAAGCTTGATCCCGGAGTTCATTTAATTCATTCATTTGAACTTTCCAGTGAACCCGCGGTCTTAAGGTTAAAATTACAATGTTTTAAGGCCCAATAGGCCTTGTGTTCAAGTTCAATAGGAAGACGACAAGCCTTTCTGTACACGGGCTTATAAGGAGTGCACCTGATGGGTGTTTTGAAAGCAGTACGGAAAACCCATAAAGCATCATCTAACTTATCGGACCATGAAGCACGATTTTCACCTACGGTCCTTTCTAAGATACGTTTCAAACCACAATTTGAAACCTCTACTTGTCCACTCGTTTGTGGATGATACGCGGTAGAAAGACGGTGAGTAACTCCATACTTAAGCATGACCTTCGCGAATTGGTCGTTGCAAAAATGAGTACCGCGATCACTAATTATAGCATGAGGAGTTCCAAATCGGGCAAAAATAGATTTCAAGAATTTAACAACGACTCGGGCATCATTAGTGGGGAGCGCTTTTGCTTCAACCCATTTAGACAAATAGTCAACGGCTACGAGAATGTATTTGTTCCCTCGAGAAGACGGGAACGGGCCTATAAAATCAATGCCCCACACGTCAAAGATCTCGCATACTTGAATTGCATTTTGAGGCATTTCATCTTTTTGCGAGATTTTTCCTTAACGTTGACATGAGTCACAACGTGTGACCAAGTCATGGGCATCTCGGTAAATAGTCAGCCAATAGAAACCGGAATCAAAGACTTTTTAGCGGTGTAGTTGGCACCATGATGTCCCCCGATGGGTCCATTATGGTAAGCCGTGAGGATATCAACGGCTTTTTGGCCAAAACACACCGTCTAATCACTTGATCCGCACATATTTTAAACAAGTAGGGATCGTCTCAAAAATAATGCTTAATATTCCTAAAGAACTTTTTCTTTTGTTGGGACGACATCCCGTTTACAACGAAATTCCCCGCATGGTAATTTGTAATGTCGGCAAACCATAGGGTACTAGAATCACCATTAAAAGATATCATTCCGAGGGTCTCGAGA
>BQNB010083672.1:3237-28971 GCA_026074375.1 Tanacetum coccineum | reverse complement strand
CAGTGGGAAAAGAGTGCTGGCAAGTCTAGCTGGTCAGAGGGCTAGAATGGGTCTAGAAATCAGGGTCCTAGAAGGGGGGAAGGAAGAAACATGGGGCATGTGCTCCTTATGCTAGAAGAGAAGGCTTCACGCCTCTAACAAAGACCCCAAAGGAAATCCTCGCTATGGATAATGTGAACTTCCCTCCACTACCTTCGATGGTGGGAACTCCGAAGAAGCGAAATATGAACAAGTTCTGTGACTACCACCAAGACCGGGGTCACGACACGAATGACTGCTATCATCTTAAGAAACAGATTGAAGAGGCGGTGGCCTCAGGAAGGTTGGCTCATCTGGTGAAGGACATCAGGCAAAGCGGTCAAAAAGGGAAGGCTCAGCCAAAGGAAAGGAGAAGGTTATCAACATGGTAAGATCCTAAAGGTATCGGAAGAGGCCCTATGAGAGGGTTGAACACTGGATGGATAACGCGATAACATTCCCGTCAGTGCCTCGATATCAACTGATGAATTTTCTCGTGGTGGTGGAGACCATCATTGAAGGCTTTAGGGTCAGAAGGATACATGTTGATGGTGGTAGCTCTTTAGAGGTTATGTACGAGCGTTGCTTCAGGAATCTTAGCTATCGGACAAGGTCAAGGCTGAGAGAATCTCGAATACCACTGGTAGGGTTCTCAGGAGAGGTCAGTTACCCCATGGGGTTATTGATTTGGAAGTCACTATGGGGGAATACGGAAAAACCCGAACGGTCATAATGAAATTTGCGGTGGTCAAGAGTCCATCCCCGTATAACGCTCTACTAGATAGGACGGGGATGAGAAGCTTGAGGGCTATAGCCTCCACTATCTACTCGATGATGAAGTTCCCAACTTCGAACGGGATAGCTACTATATCCATCACTAGGGAGACTCTAAGGGAGTGTAGACAGATCGAGGAAGCTCAAGACCTGAGTCGACATGCGCGTATCATGGATCCAACTCTGATGCAGACAAGCTCGGAAGTAACTAATCCCAGAGTTTTGTTGGCTCCAGAGGAGACTCCTCCCCAGAGGCCAGGAAAGGAACCAATGCAACTTGATGATACGGAAGAAAGGCGACAACTTGACATGGGAAGGAGCCTCCCCTGGCGTCGAGGAAAAGATAGTGGTAAATGAGAACTACCCAGAGCAGCTCGTTACCATCAGAGGAGGTCTATCCGATGAGTGCAGACATGCTCTAATACATACCCTCCGAAAGAATGCCGACATCTTTGCATGGACTCCAGCTGACATGACGGGTATCCCTAGGGCTATAACGGAGCATAACCTAGACACTTACCCTCATATTGAACCAAAGGCACAAAAGAAGAGGAGTCTTGCCCCAGACAGGAGGAAGGTGGTGACCAATGAAGTTAACGAGTAGCTCAAGGCCGATATCGTAAGACGGGTGCGATACCCTACGTGGGTTGCAAATCCGGTACTAGTCAAGAAGGTCGATGGAAGTTGGAGAATGTGCGTCGACTTTAAAGATCTAAACAAGGCATGCCCGAAGGATCTATACCCTTTGTCGGAGATCAATTGGAAGATTGAGTCGCTGATGGGATTCCAATATAAGTGTTTCTTGGATGCTTATAAGGGATATCACCAAATACAGATGACAACGAAGGATGAAGAGAAGACAGGCTTCCATACAGAAGAGGGAGTCTTCTATTACACGAAGATGCCTTTTGGTCTCAAGAATGCATGGGCAACATATCAGAGGCTGGTCGACTCTGCTTTTAAGGAGCAGATAGGGGTAAACCTAGAAGCATATGTGGACGATATGGTGATTAAGAGTAAGACTGAACAAGACATCATAAAAGATATAGAACAAACTTTCTCCACTCTTCAAAGGATAAACATGAAACTTAACCCAAAGAAATGTTCATTCGGCATGTAGGAGGGAAAGTTCTTGGGCTACATAGTTACTTCAGAGGGGATAAGGGCCAACCCTGAAAAGGCAAAAGCTGTCATGGACATGCCATCACCCAAGACCCTCAAGCAGATGCAGTCTCTAAGTGGGAAACTAGCAGCTCTCAATCGTTTCTTGTCTAAGTCAGTTGAACGGTCCCTACCTTTCTTAGATACGTTAAAAAAATGTACTAACAAGAAAGACTTCAGATGGATGGAGGCTACTGAGGCAGCGTTCTTGAAGATGAAGAAGTTGGTTTCTGAGTTGCCAACCCTCACTACCCCCAAGAAGGGTGAGACCTTGATGATGTACCTGGCCGCAGCGAATGAAGCAGTAAGTGCGGTGCTCCTCACAGAAAGGAATGGGAGACAAATGCCCATACACTATGTTAGTCGATCTTTGCAAGGGGCGAAAACAAACTATGCTCCGATGGAGAAGCTCGCTCTGGTCCTAGTCCACGCGGCCAGACGGTTAAGGAGGTATTTCCAAGCTCACCCGATCAAGGTCATAACTAACAACCCGATCGGGCAAGTGCTGAACAACTCGGGAGCGTCGAGAAGATTGGCAAAGTGGGCTGTTGAATTAGGGGCTTATGGCATAACATATGTGCCAAGGGTAGAAATAAAGGGTCGGGTCTTAGCAGACTTTCTATCTGATACCCTAACAAAGATGAATGCTACACCGGAGGTGGCTAGCAACCCTAGAGTGGAAGACATCCCAAAACCTTCAGATGCAAGGGAAAACCTCACCCCTAGCCCGAGATCATGGAGACTATATACTGATGGAGCTTCAAATAATAAAGGATCCAGAGCCGGCCTCATCCTGATAGCTTCGGACGATGTGGAGTACTCTTACACGCTTCACTTGAATTTCTCCAACTTCAACAATGATGCTGAATATGAAGCTCTGCTGGCTGGGCTACGGATAGCCAAGGAGATGCAAGTGAAGGACATTCATGCCTTTGTGGACTCGAAGCTAGTGGCTAGTCAGGTGGAAGGGTCATACGATGCTAAAGGGGCAAGAATGGTAAAATACCGGGAAAAGGTCTTGGAGTTAGCTGGTGCATTCAACAGGTTTCGAATAACTCATATTCCTAGAGCAGAGAATAGGAAGGCTGATGCTCTCAGCAAGTTGGCAGCGGTTCAGTTCGACCACCTGTCCAAAGAAGCACTAATAGAGGTGTTGAATAAGTACTCCGCCGAAGCACAAGAGGTTAACATGGTGGTTGAAGAGGAAGGCCCAACCTGGATGACCCTAATTCGGAACTACCTAGAGGAGGGAAAGCTACCAGAAGACCCTGCTGATGCCAGAACTCTAATGGAGAAAATTGGAAACTATACGATAGAAGATGGAGTCTTGTATAGGAAGTCTTACTTGGTTTCATTGATGAGGTGTGTAGGTCCTCTGCAGGCCAATTATGTTATTAGAGAAGTGCACATGGGCTCATGCGGGATGCACGATGGGCCTAGACAAGTGGTGGCTAAGGCTATGAACCTGGGATACTTCTGGCCCTCTATGCACAGAGACGCTAGGGAGTTGATCAGAGTATGTGACGGCTGCCAAGCACACGCGGCTGTACCC
This sequence comes from Tanacetum coccineum, assembly GCA_026074375.1. NCBI lineage: Eukaryota > Viridiplantae > Streptophyta > Magnoliopsida > Asterales > Asteraceae > Tanacetum > Tanacetum coccineum. The sequence goes on along the minus strand of BQNB010083672.1, from coordinate 25,466 downwards.
AGACAACCTAAGGCAGATATGATCTTAGTAACATCTGCGTGGCCATTTATGAAGTGGGGTATGGACATAGTGGGACCTCTCCCAGAAGGCCCAGGAAGGGTGAAGTATCTAATCGTGGCAATCGACTACTTTACTAAATGGGTGGAGGCGAAGCCACTAGCTACCATCACTGGTAAGCAGGTGGTGAACTTCGCCTATGATAATATTGTCTACAGGTTTGGGATCCCAGCTACCATTATCACAGACAACGGAACCTAGTTTGTGAAAGGTCCTTTTAAGAAGTGGGCGGAGAAGCTCATGCAAATTAATCTCTACCTCAGTTTACCACCCCTAGGGGAATGGAGCAGTAGAAAGAGGAAATAAAAGCCTCTTGAGAAGAATTAAGACCAGACTAGAGAAGGGAGGATCAACTTGGGCTGAGGAGGTGGCAAATGTGTTGTGGGCACATCGAACAATAAAGAAGACCAGCAATGGTAAGACACCCTTCAGCTTAACCTATGGCACTGAAGTTGTCATCCCTGCTGAGTTACGGCATGCCTAAAACAAATACATCCTGTGTGATGAATAATCTAATGATCACGTGAGCTTCGTCTAAATGTAGACTTGGCTTGGAAGAACGAAAGAGAAATAGGCAGCTTATAAGGGTGGCTCAGGTACAAAAGCAACCATGGTCGAGAAGTATTACAACAAAAAGGTGCGACATGTGCAGTTCAAGGTGGGAGAATTTGTACTCAAAAGAAATGAAGCGTCAAGGGCTGCTAACACAAGCAAGCTAGGACCCACCTGGGAAGGACCTTATAAAGTTATCCAAGCATTCCAAAGCAGAGCTTATAAGCTAAGTAACATGGAAGGGGAAGAGATACCTAGGACTTGGCATGCTTGTAACCTCCGAAGGTGCTACATGTGAAACTCCAGGGTACCTTTAGTTCTACTATGTATCCCTACCAGAGAAGCAATTTTCAAAGTATAGACTTGCTCCGAAGGCGACCTAAGATATTATTGATGTATTGTTTCTTCTAGTATGATATGAATGAAACAAAATTTTCCCATATTTTCTTTTAAGACCATATGTTTGAATTTTTTATCATAACATGACTATACAACGACGGATGGCTCGCTACCTCCGTGCGAATAGGGTGACTCCTACTAATTTATCCCCAATGGTGAAACTGATGCCATTGGTGATTAGGCTGAGCAACCTCTGCTAATTGACTCTACAGCAGAAGGGAGGGGAACAAACACTTCTCCCTTTCGCGCATAATAAATGCTCTCCGATGAATAGCTACATCGGATGGAGAAAGCGGGATGAGAATATTAATTTGAATGCTGCTTTAAAACGCATACAAGCACAAGCCGTACCGATGGGAAAGGGTAACACAGGCATATTGGTTTAGGTTTAAACATTAACACAAGCATATGGGTATGTTAAAACTACTACAAAATACAATAATGTCTAGTCTAACCCAAAAACTGCTAAGGTAGGTTTGCCTCATGCCCTAGCACATGGGCTGCAGCCTGAAAGCGGTTGCAGTCAAACTGGACCATGCCGGCTCAATAGACCAGACCCATATAAGCCTAGACACTTGTCTGGCAAATGGCAAAGCATGTTACAACATATAACAAAATAAACAAACATACATGGGATGAATAGCATAAAAAGCATAAGTAACAACCAAGACAGAAAGTTAATAAGGTTACAAGCACATCCAAAAGATAAAGTTGCTTACAAAGCACTTAAAGCCTGATACATAAGGCTAGTTACATAAACAGCATGAAATAACTACAATCTAAGGCTGGGGTAAGCAGCTGAAGGACCTCCTCTATCAGTGGACTTCTTCTTCTTCTTCAAATGCTCTGGGGGTGCTAGTATGACCAAAAGTCCCGGATGATGAAGTAGAGTGTCGTGCATGGGTGTTGGTCCTCAAGGACACAGTAGCAGAGGAAGGATGGGAAGAAGGTGTCACCCTGTCAGGCTCAAGTAGAGCAATGCCCTGCAAAGAGCTCTGAGAATGTAGAGAAACCTTGTCCAAGAAGGGGAAAGTAGTGTCAGGAAAAGCAGTAACAACTCTATCAAACTTCTCCTTAGCATCGGGAATGAACCCAGCAACTCTCTGGGATAACCCTCTGAACTCCTCATCGGTGCGATCCATACGCAACCCACGCTCGACTCCAACACTAATCGCCGTATTCAACACACTCGCAAATGCCCGGTTAAACTCGCTGCTTTTAAGGAACCTTCAAACAAGTGAGTGAAATCTGGACTGAAACGAAGGAGGCAACGCTGACCTCTGGTTATCATCAAATTGCCTCTCACCATGCTCCAACTGTGATTCGTACCTACAAGCTCCTTCCTCATCTTGGCATTTACTCCTATGGCAAAGAGTGTCCCTCTCATTCCTATACTTCCTATGTTTCTTATCCCAACTACTAAGCTTATGTTCAGCAGCCTCACACTTAGACTTAAGGGCCCCCAGCTCAGCCTTTAACCCGGACACCTCCCCACTAGCATGGACAACAGACTCTTTGTGTTGCTTAAGGTCGGCACTCTGCTTCTTAATGATCTGTGTCTGCTGTGCACACCGCTTTGTAAGACGCTCAACGTTCTTCAAAGCATGATCGTAACGAGCATTGAACACGCTCCCATGAGTAATCAACTGACATTGTAACACGCTCATTCGATCAGACAACTCAACTGAGGAAAGCTCCCTCAACCGATGAGCCTCAACTGGTGTAGGGAATCGATCAAGTGCAGTCCTACAAACCTTAGGATCCTTGTAAAGCTCTTTTTGTCGTAGACCAAGATTGACTCCATGAATTTCTTCCTAATCATCTCTAGTATAGGGAGGAGATTCACTCCCAGAGCCCTCGTCAAAAGGATAAGGAATGTAATAAGGCCCCGGGACAACAGGAAGAAGATCCCTCTCAAGCACATCTCCAGCAGTGTTACTAACTCGAGCATCGAAATAAGAATCAACATTGCCATCACTAGCAATCCCATCAGCACCAGCATCAGTACCTAAGGGCTGAGTATCAGGAGCTGCCATAGCCTCCTGAGCAGGAGAAGATACATCCTCGCTAACACCTGCATACAAAAATAGAGAAAAGAAAAGCATATGAGACAAATACCTATTGTAATTGGAAGAAAAAGTAAATGAAGAAACAAGCTTACCATGAGACGCGTGAGAACTAGCTCGGGTAGTCCCTCTCAAGTCCCCAGACGGCTCAGCATGAGCTTCGACTTCCTTATCTGGAAGAAGAATGGGAGGATAAGTCACATCTAGCCCAAGGCGTGGATCAAAAGTTCGAAGTGGGATAACGTTTATATGCTCACCTTGGCTGACATCATTGAGGTTCCCAACGTCTTCCATGGCAATCTCTAACCCATCACACTAGTCATCATCATCAAAAGTACCATCATCAGTCTGCTCGACCTCATCTCCAGCTGCTAACCCACTAGAGCCTGCCCCAAACATTTTCTGGATCAATCTGGTCCTTTTGGTCATACCGGTAGATATCTCCAGCCCGGTAGAGGTTTTTTGCTTGGCCGCGTGATCAGCCTTTGCGACTACATTGCGATCACGTAGGGTAACAGCAACCTCCTCTGGGGAAGCACGAGGGGTAGCAGTACCTGCTGGAGCAGGCGTTGTGATGCGATCAGCAACTCTACCCAAAATAGAAGTCCTTAGCTCATGTGGCTCCTCTCGCACTGTGGCCTTCTCAAAGGAAGGCATGCAAAGAAACATATGGATACTCATAACTGCCAAAAAAGGGAGGAGCAGAAAAACTTTGTTAGGTATGGTAAGAAAAGCTATACAACAACACTTAATAAAATATAATGAACCCCTCTACCAGTGTTATCAGAACATCTCAGCACGAGATCACATATCGGGTTACGCCAAACCCTACTAAGCCCAGATCGAACCAACATCCCCTCAGGGATATCATGAAGCTTCACAATGTGAGCCTTTAGTAGGTCAACATGATCTTGATTAAAGTCGGTGGGAATCTTATCTGTAATACATGAATAGGGATGTCTCCAAGGCATGTGGAATGGAATAGCCCTACGATCTATCAAGAAAAATTTCTCCTTCCATTGTTTCAACCCAGACTAAGTAACTTCCATGCACACAGGTGCAGAACCCTCGCGTTTTGCAAAAGAAAACCAATCCCCCTGCTTAGAAAGTGTCTGAAATACCCGAAACAAAGTAACTGTAGGCTCTATGTTTAAACTCCGACAGAGAACCTCAAATGTAATCACCTTGCTCAAACCTAGAGGAACTAGCTGGGAAATATAAACCTTGAAATATTTCAACACCGCTAGGAGGAAGGAGGAAAAAGGGATCCTAACACCCGAAGAGTCAAAGATCCTATAATATATTCCAATGGCCGTATCTCCGGCAGGGAAATTTATCATCCTAAAGTTGGGATCAGGCAGGCGAGGTCTCAAGTCAAGAGGGATATCATAAGTGGCAATCAAAGTCTTAAGTTCGGTATCCTTTAGTTGGGAAACATAGGTATGCATATCTTTCTTAGCCATAAGGAAAATAGGGTGAAGTTTAAAGAATACCTCAAGAGATTGTTGACAAGGTCGCTCGAATGCAAAACTCTGGACCAGACAAAGACAACTCCGGATGAGCCAAGCCTAAATAAAATAATCCGGATGATAACGAATTTGAGCGAACCCCAAATCAATCCACCCCCGATCGAAGTCAAGTAACTACCTCCGGACGAGCTCAATCAACCAAACACCGGACGAAATTAATCCGGATGAGCAAGCAACCCCGGACGCACGCGAATAATCCAGATGAAGAATACTCCGGACGCACGCGAATGCTTCGGACGTGGTAACTACCTCCGCACGTGAATACTCCGGACGAGCAAAAGGCACTCCGGACACACGCGAATACTTCGGACGAGTAAAAGGAACTCCGGACGCACTCCGAACGAAGTAACTACCTCCGCACGTGGTCACCTCTAGACGAGGAAAGTATACACCGAACGCACGAGTACATCTCCGGACAAGCAAAATCCACTCCGGACAAGCGTGCACACCTCCGAACGAGCAAAACCCACTCTCGACGAACACAAAAGAAATTACCTCTGGGCGAGCACAAAGAAACACCACACCCGGATAAACCAACCACCTCCGGATGAAAATAATTAACTTCCGGACGAAACCAAAGGAACCTTCGATCGAAACTCCAATTGAGATCTAAACCCTCTCCAGATACAACTCCAAATTGAGATCTAAAACCACCTCTGGATGAAAACAATTAACTTCCGGACAGAACCAATGAAACCTCCGATCGAGGCAACAACCTCGATCAACTCTGGACGAGATCGCCGAAAGAGAACAAAAAAAGGAACTTTATGGGTGTAGGTGAAATTTTTTATAAGAAGAGAGGAGGTAAAAGTGAGAAGTAAGGATGATATTTATAGTATCTTGAAAAAGCTAGGGTTAAAGAGGCTTAGGTCATGTTGGGCCCATAAAGCCCATGGCATGGACTAATTGATTTGGATACATTCTGACTGTTCATTCACACCCTTTCAATTAGTATAAATATGTATCGAATGTAAAACTCAAAAGGATGACAAATTAACAAGAAAATATAGTATTTCGGTATATTGTGATTACAACAATTTTTTTATTTCGATCCAAGATCAAGATTATTTCCAACAACTTCCACCATCATCGGGGTTTCGTGGGCATAAATTACAATGTACTTCGGAATCTTGGAAAAAGTTCAGCGTCTTCATCATGGGTACACATCAACCCATCTTTCTTCAATACATCTACCGAGGTTCTATCGTCCCAAACAAGCATAAGAACCTTAACACCTTCACCTGCCTTCTTTTTTAGCAGCTCACCAAGCGTGATATCACCTCCTGTTTTTTGCCTCCTTGAATCCCTTATCAAAGTGATCTCGATGTAAATAGACCATCAAGTAATATAGATAAAGTGTTTTGCATTAATGATTGCATCAAAAACATCTTCCCAACATCTTTGCGGCTGATAATATTCCCTATTAAAAGAGCTATTTTTGGGATAAAATTATCGGGTACATAAGCCTCTTGGTACAATAAGACCTTACATCCTTGTCTTTGAGAAAAGAACGTCCATGATACTTAGCGGTCTTGATACCACGAGCCCAGTTACGATGTTGAGTAACATCAAAGTATTGTAGTTTCACATGACCCTGTTAGAAAACCAAATATCAGATCTGACAACTAATGCACGAAAAAGGAGCAAAACAACAAGAACTATAATACAAATTTGCCAGCACACTCTAAATCCCTCCTCTCCAATACTACAGAAAACCATCCCTGTGAAACGATCACATAACATATCGAGCATCAATTCAATTTTGCTACTTGAATCAACTAATTACAGAGTCCTATAGAACGTCTGAATACATAAAAAGCAGTATACGAATAATATCAGCAAACCCAAATTAGCAATTAAAAAAAACCTAGATCATCAAAAAGAACAGCAGACATACATCTGTCATCTACAGTATCAAAATTTTCTAAAACAAGTTCAGGCCGTGTATTACAACTTCAGGAATAAACATAGATATATGTCAAGAAACAAATCCCAAGTGGGCGTAACGACTACAAAACATTGATTATGCATTATATCAATAATATTTGAGGCTCACCGTAACAACTTCATCAAGAATGTTGACGTCTAAAACATTAGGTTTCATGCCATTACCAATTCCTTGAATCTTTAACGAGTTCCCTAAAAAAAAATAAACAATGAGCATGTCTTGTTTTAAAAAAAATACAGAAGCATAACTTTACAAGAGATAAAACAAATATGCTTACCTGGTTTTCCTCCATCCAAGAAAGCACTTTCACTTGGCTGTACACCTAAACTCAAAATACGCCAAACAATAAAGAAAATATTAACTCTCTCATTGCCCCAAATTGTTATGTTTTTATTTTAATAACATGACCACCTTAATGTTGGGATTTTTTCCCTTAAGAAACTTCTCCCATACTTTCAGTACCACCCGTCCCTATGTCAGAAACGAAAGCAACAACTTCCCCTTTAGACCCATCTTCGAACATATTACCATTTGCTATGACAATTTGCTAACTATAACCATATAATGCGACATGCCCCCTATTTATTACCATTTTACGCAAACAATTCCGTACTTGGTTAGTTTGGTACGAAATAGCAAGCGTGTAATAAGGTGTTAAGAACCTCCTAAATTGCTTTGTTCATAAGCATTAATAAATTTTGTGATTCAATTTTTTATAATAATCATGTGTGAGTAATAAAAAAATGAAGGATAATTATCTTGGCAGGTTAACCCAATCAATTTGACCGGTTACCCTGTCCAGCCCATCCATTTTGCCTGATATACTTTCACCATTAATTAAAAAACAAATAACATTGAAGAAAAAGATAACTTACAATAAAGCCAAGAAAGAATAGAAGGGAAGTTTGCTTTGAAAGAGCTCCACTCCAGTATACAGCAACTGCCATCGTAAGTAGTGAAGCTTGCAATATGAGTCCAGCTGCGCCAGCCTTTAAAATTCCAAGTTTCTTGACCATTTGAGCGGCCATAAATGTTGCTCCAACACCCATAAAAGCACATAATCAACTAAAGCCTCTAACAAGAAACGGGTTTAAACCTGAAAATTTTGACAAAACATATAAGCAACCTAAAACCGTCCCTACACCTATGAGCATGATATATAAGGCTTGTTATGGCTGACACCATTTAGACCCATTTACTCATGAATAAGTCAGCTTAGATTATTTTAGATCTCATATGTGTCATATGGTTCAAACAAAAGAATTGTTATAGCTAGAAAGGGAAGGGTCTCAAACAGGTTGAAAGTCGTACGAATGCATGTTTTATGCATACAACCTGTTAAAATGTTTTATTCAAACCACAGTGATCCTATTTATTTGTAGTTATAATTAAATGAATAAACTATATCTTGAAGTTTAAAAAAATTGACAGAAGTGTTTTTGGTTAATCACACAGCATGCCTGAACCCATACTAAAAGTTGACCTCTTAAATCAAAGACTCATAGGTGATCAGAAGCACCTCCAAAAGGACTTAGGATGTACTTCCTCTCCAACATCGTGTGATAATTGCAACTCTTCCAAGTCAATCAAATGACCCTCTACACAAAACAAATAAGGAAAATCATGACATTAGCAAATCAAGCAAATGCATGCTAATAGAAAAGGAGACACATTAGTTCTTGAATCAAATCTGAAGGCACTTTTGACACGTTTAGATAAAAATGGGCCAATTCAAATTATTTTCAATTTCTAATGCTAAAAGGTAAGCGCGTTATAATCATCCCAAGGTGTTCTAAATGATTGACAAATGCGAATTGAACAACTCGCCAGTTCTTTGTACAAAGTATTTTTAAATTTATCACTGCTTATCCTACCTTAAAGATAAAGAACTCCTTGGAAAAAACTAAATCAAAATGGCTCTTTCGATTCAAGTAGCATCATAAGGATTTCATAGCATCACAAGGAACACCATACCTTCTTCCTTAGATACACATAAACCGAGAAGTGCCCATTTCTCATCGATCCGGGGAATTCTGCAATATTTTAAACATACAGTTAGATGATTATGGATGAAAAGATTGAAAAATTTGCTCAAGTGTTTCCTGATGACCACATACTCGTCATTTAACCGAGCTGGGAGTGTATTTGCAATTGCAATAGGGAGATAAAATAAAGACTGCAGTTAAACAAGAAAATCAGCTATTAACAAATATTGCAGACATATATGAATTCCATACCTTCTTCCTTAGATACACATAAACCGAGAACGCCATTTAACCGAAACACCATTATGAGATAGCCATTTTCACACATCAGGAAACGAAAACTTAATCATATCACAAGATTGATAATAAATGAAAAACCGATTAGGGGTTTTTTGTGGTTTTCAATTGGATAAGAAAATTACTCACTGAATTAATTGTACCTAAAATAAGAATGTAAAATGCAATCAGAAAACATTTAAAAAGAGATAATTATATTTACCTTGCATGATCATCAAAAATCGAATTATAGAGAATACCGTAGAATGAGCATTATAGAAGCTTTGACTGATTTGGAATAAAAGGAATACAAGACAACTCATGGGCTTTTTTGAATCGTTATGGTATAGAATGAAAGATATAAAAATAGAAAAGAGCGGGGGATGTAGCCATATTGATTTGATTGAGATTGAAGTATTACCAAATACGAGTGCTTAAATCAATATTAAGTCTCTGTTCAAAATTTTTGACTCGTTCTTTATATCTCTCATGCTCAGCAGTTAAGGATTCATTATTCTTTTCTTGATTAGCCTTTTTTCCAATTATTTACAAGATTAATCATTTGTTCAGACATTTGTTCAATCACAAATAATATCATTGAATCTTGTTGTGCATACAAATTAATATCTTAAACAACTGCCTGTTGCGTTTCTTGCAAATATTGAGAGTACGAAATGATATTGCTATCACTTGTTATCTCATTATCTGTAAAATCAACAACCGGTGTTTGTTCAAAATCCTGCATTACATGCACACTTTGATTATCCATATCATGATGATAGGGTTCAGAATGAGGTACCTCTGAGATAACATCTGAACAATTGTTAGAAAGATTGTCCATCAAAATCGCTTGTACAGTAGAGACATCATCACAGTCAGAATCATAAGCATCTAGATCCTCAGTCCGGAAAATACCATTGTTTGGAATGGTTGTCTGAGCAGCTTGACCGTTTGGAATGCCTGGATCTGCAAGAAATGCTAGTTGCTCTTCATCTAAAATTTAACTAGATTCCTATGCTTCAGCCAACGTTGCCTTTTTCTTAAACCATGCAATGTTCCTTGACCTCTTAGGCTGAGTGCATTGCCTAGCCATGTGTCCTTCACCTTGAAAATTATAAAATTTAACAACCCTTGCCTGCCCTCCTGCATTATTTCCCCCGAACTAGTAGAATTACCCTTATAGCCAGTACCAACATAACTTTGTCGTTACCTCCCTTGAACTTGTTGCACAGTAACCTTGCCGTCTTGAATAGTGGCCTGGTTTCTTGGATTAGAGGAAGTTCTAAGTTGATTGTTGGTTAAAGGGAACCATAAAACAGCTACAGCTGATAGGAAAGCCATTGCCTTGTTGAGACAGGCAATAGGATCATCTCCCTAAAAAAACACAGGAATAGTAAGACCTGAGTCCAATTAAGGAAACTCAGATATTGGTTGAGTTGAAACTTGAGGTGAATGATAAGCAATTTGTGGAACATATGAGGCTTAATGATCCATATTAGACTTGTATTGTTGTGATGGTGGAACGGATGAATGACTTATTTGTGGTTGTGATAGATGAGGTGCTACATTCATTGGTGAATATGATTGAGTAGAGTGAACTTGTGAAATCATTGTGTTTGTTTGTTGAGGAAATTGTGTAGTGTTGTATGGAGAATGATAATTGGTAATGTTAGACGGTGGTTGATTAAAATTGGCAACAAATGCAAGAGGATCTTTGTATCGTTCACGCATCAAGCGTGTTTCATTTGCACGTGCCTCATGTTTTTCGAGATAAGAATACAATTGATCAAAGTTTGTAGTATACAAATCTCTAGCCAACTTCACATCCGTCATAAATTTGCTCCATTCTGGTGGTAGACTATTCAGAAACTTTGTATTCACTTGAACTGGTCTCACTGACATGTTGATAACGTTCATGTTATTGCTTAGTTGAGCAAATTTCCAGTAGTACTGATACAATGTTTTGCCCTTCACAAATGAAAGCTTATCAAACTCGTCATGCAATTTACATTCCCTTCTTGCAATGACAATTTCGTGCCTCACATAAGAAGCTTAACTTTGTCTCATATCTATTTTGCAACTTTATGATGACTGGCAATGGCATACACATCCAGTGGAATCCTTGAAGAACAATGTTGGTAGCTTTAAGATCACAGTCAACTTGAAGCTTCTCGGAAACTGAATGTTCTTCATATTTCTTTGTCCTAGTGGTGCCATCCTCTTGAACAATAATAAGCCATACACGTGGACCATTTTGAACTGAGTTAAGAATCATATTCTTCCGTTCTCCCTATTTTCTATGTATAGTTCTATACGACTCTTCCAAGAGTCATACATAGAATTTCTCCAACATGGGAGGACGGTTGTTCGCACCGACAATGATCATGAATTCTGCTAAAGTTGTCATTTTGAATTGATTGATTAAATGAGAAAAGATAACTTTTGATCGTTCAGTGATTAGAGGTTGTTGTGTTAAAGTGATGTTTGTTTAAGTGATGAAGTAATGAAATTACACGGGATTTTACAATTCTTGATAAAACCGGGAAAATAAGTTAATATTTCACGGGATTTTACAAATCAAAGAAAAAACCGTATAAATCACCTAATGGAAGTGGTATAATTCACCCAAGAGAAATATATAATTCACCCAAGCAAAGTGGTATAATTATCCCAAGCAACGTGGTATACTTCTCCCAAGCAAATGGTATACTTCTCTCAAGCAAATGGTATACTTCTCCTAAGCAAACGGTATACTTCTCCCAACCAAATGGTATACTTCTCTCAACCAAATGGTATACTTCTCCCAACCAAATGGTATACTTCTCTCAACCAAATGGTATAATTCTCCCAACCAAATGGTATAATTCTACCAAGCAAACAGTATAATTCGCCTAGAGAAAATGATGTATACTTCGCCTAAGACAAATGCATAATTCGCCTAATAGAAAAGATGTATAATTCGCCTAGACAAGATGTATAATTCGCCTAATAGAAAAGATGTATAATTCGCCTAGACAAAAGAGAGTATAATTCGCCTACACCAAAAATGTATAATTCGCCTAGACAAAATACTGTATAATTCGCATATACCAATTCGAAACGCACTTTTTTTCAAAACACTTAAAGACACACTTTTTAGCATTTTTACTTGATTTTTCTTGTACAACTTACTATCCTAAGACTAGAAGAACCTTAAAAACATAACCTTTATGATTTTTAACATAAAAAAATTGAAATTAAGATTTTGAGTACAAAAGTACTTTCGAACAAAAATCTTCAAAAAATATAGAATTTTTTGATGTTTTTTCAAAGTTTTTCCTTGTACAACTACCTTATACTAGGATAAAATAAGAAGAAAGTTTAAATCTTTATGGTTTTTGAACACCCAAAAGGTGGTGGTTCGAACCAAACTCGAACAAGAAAAAACAAGAAAAAAATGCACACTAAACCTTACTAAGCACCCCATTACTCTTGATACCAATTGTAGAATATGTGATATATCTAAACTCTTAACCAATCAATAAGAAACTAGAGAGAGAAAGAGATGGAATGAAGGTTTCTAGTGAGAGAAAGAAAGAGAGAACATTAGATTAAGAACTATGTAAGAAATGAAACCAACCAACACCCTATCCAAGCTATAAAGAGGGTACTTATACTCACTATATGTCGTGGCCACATGAGGCCTTGTGGGCTTTCTATTGGCTTTGGCCCATCTAGCTTGATAAAGTTCCAAAAACTATCTAAGACCTACGAGCTATGTATTTTTTAGGAGTGATCGAGTCTTTTCTCGATTTCTAACAAATCCTATAGCTGGAAGTTGTGCAAACAAGAAGGAGAAAAGAAATCTTTGAGGTGGAAGCTGATCAAAGCATTTTATCATTTTGTTTATATTTCATTTAGTTCTTGTTAAGACAATATTCTGGTAACATTATGCTGATCTTTTGGTACTCTAATATGCATGCTAGGTTTATTTAGGTATTATGGTAGGTTTCTTTAGGATGATGTATTTTGGTCATGATGTTTAAGGTACTATGAAACTGTTTATTGGTGATGATGTTTAAGGTATTTTGTAAGAATGGTTTTAATTAAGTAATGAAATTTCTATGTTTACACATCTTTGTTTTATGCATATTAGCGTATACAAAAGATGTAACACAACATAAAGTCACACTATTCAGTAAGTGATTCCTTTTCATACAATGATACAACATAGCGAACATTTAAGTAGCATCATATAGGCAAACCTAACATCTATTCAATTAAAATGGCATCTCTTCATTCAATCCTTGTTATGTTGCTGCACTGGTTCTTAATGAACAGGTTCTGCTACACTAGTTCTTGTTGAACTGGTTTTGCTGCACTTGTTGTCTTCTCCTTTGAGTAGCCATCCTACTTTGATATTCTACATTACTTTTGACTTGTGGTTCCAACATCGGTTCTTGTAACACAACAGGTTTTGGTCTTTGAGCATAGATCCTACAATATTCTTGTGTAATTCCAATTGGCCAAGTTGGTGTTCGTATACCCATAGCATTCTGCAAAAAAAAGTTACATTATCCTATAGGAACACCAAATCCTACAAAAGACTTACAATACTTACTTCTAACATAGCCTCTCCATCAACTGGATCCCAAGAAACATCAAATCCTATCGAAACCCTTCCACTATGATACACATAAGCTCTTGATCCATCTCATTTCTCTCTCATTTAACTATTTCCCCATTGATGGTCCTAAGCCTGTTACTACTGCTACTTCCAGCTTCACTACCACCCCTCATCCTCACACAACTCGTTGGTGTAGAAATCTCATATGATGCCACCATTTTCAATTAAGGATGTTTTGATTATTAGAAAAAAAGTGAATGTAAGAAGATGGAATTAAAGATGAGGGGGAAAAATATGTGAAGATGGCATGGTGGTGGTATAGTGGTCGACGGCATGGTGGTGGTTGATTGGTCATGAATTAGGGGAGAGTAAATTAGGTTAGGGGTGAGCACGGTCCATGGACCGGACCGAGGACCGAGTTGGTCCAAAATGCCGGACCGAGGACCGGACCGAAATGGTACGGTCCGGTCCGGATCGGTCTTCGGTCCGGTCCGGTCCTACACGGTATAATCATCGGGGTTTTGGTCGGACCGAGCCTGACTGGACCGGACCGAGACCGAAAGTAACAAAAACCCCAGACCGAGGGTTCGAGCCGGTCCGGTCTCCGGTCCGGTATGCTCACCCCTAAATTAGGTTTTAGAAAGAGTGAAAATTAGGGCTGGGTTATTTGGTGGGTTAGAAAAGAGTTATACTATGAGGGATAATTGAAATGACCGATATACCCATCCTCTATTTTGGGAGATAACGGAAAAAATTAACGAAAGTTAGTCAGAGGGAACAAACCCTTAACGGGTCTAAACCACGCGGAGAAGATCAGTAAAAAAATGTTTGAGGGATCATTTCCGTGATACCCGACAAACCACAGGGACCATTCGTGTAATTAACGTTCAGAAATCTTGAAAGATCAACTTTTATGCATAGGCAAAGGTTTACAGCTAAGTATTGACAGATCTCTTTTACTAGAGTTACAATGTTTGCAATGTGGTGGAACGTATCAATAATCAACGACATATGATAAAAAAAACCTGAAACATCTATTTTGCGAGTATATTTGATTTTACAAAAAGGAAAGCTTTTGTTTACTCTCTACATATCTTTTCCCACTTTAACAAGCTAAATAAAGATAGACCTGTTTAAAAATAGAATTACTTCTTAGGGCCGTTCCCAGGCATACACACAGAATATGACTATGGTTGTTATATACAAGAAGAATGACAGAACGCTTGTCCAAAGAGGATATGTCTTGCAGCTACGAGCAAAAGTTCCCATAATTAATCCAATGGCGATTATTGTTACTACTTCAGGTGTATAGCTCCATGTCAAATCTTTTGCATAAACAATGGTCAATAATGTTGTTAACCCCATCAAGTTATTCATAATTAATCCGCTATAAAGCTGAAAGTGAATAAAGAGGAAAACGAAACCATATGTTAGTTTATAGGATAATTATGCATTCAATCAATCATAATTATCCCATAATTATGCATTCAATCAATCATAATTATCCCCTAATTTGGCTCCACGATTATTGCCTCTATTTATTTCATTTCCTTATATATTGAGCCCCTCTTTCTTATACTTAAGCGGCTACCCTTTTGTTTTTTTGATGATTATAAATTTCATTTATGGGTTTTTCAATACAAAAGGGAGCCTCGATATATAAGAAAGAGGGGCTCAATATATAAGGAAATGAAATAAATAGAGGCAATAATCGGTGGAGGCCAAAGTAGGGAAATAATTATGGATTGAATTTGAATGCATATAGTGGGGGGTTAATTAATGATTGATTGAATGCATAATTATCCTTATACTCCATGCGCTCGAATTTGGAGCGTGAAGTTCCGAGCACACCAACTTGTTACTAGTGGAAAAGGGAGGGGTAGAGAATTGGGCTCACTATAGGGATTGTCGGTGAAGTTAGTAAGAGGATTTGATATTTGGGTAGGCGATGGGCATGGGGATGAGTAATGGGGTTCCATAGAGGTCAGAACTGCTTTCCCAAAAGATCAAAGTATCAAGCCATTTCAACGTGTTTGTGCGTTCCATGAAGACTTGGGTTTGTTTGGGCTATAGTGGCGGCAGCTTGGATTGTCACAAAATAATCAAGTCTGTGCCCGACGGGGAGCCATGTCAAGTTCACACCAAACGCCACCTCATCCACAAGATCTCACTAACCCGATTAGACATGGCCCAATTCAGCTTCTGCCGAGATTTGGAAACTACGGACTTGTTTTTTTTAGTCTTCCAGAAACAGAAGCTCCTCCAAGTAGAAGTAGATAACCTGTTCAGGAGCGTCGAGTCATTGGACACCCTAACCAATCAAAATTACAATAAGCCAAAAGATTAGTTCCGCCATCTCTAGGAATGAGTATGCCTTGTCCCGGAGTCCCTTTTAAATAACACAAGACACGATTGGCCAGCATCCATATGAGTAGTCTAGATACACTGACGAATTTACTCAAGATGAGACCGCATAAGTTATGTCAGGTCGCTCTATGTAGCTTTGCAAACGTAACACAAGAAGCGTTCCGATCGAACCGTCGGTATTGGATACCCATCGCAGACACAAAAAGCTGCTGTCAACAACGAGCTTGTCAAGTTTTAATTTTTGTTCCATGGAAAGTACTTCGCGTCTACAGCCCGTCATGCCAACATCTTCAAGAATGGTCCAAATGTGTATTTTTTTTTGCGTTGACTAACACCATTACCTTCCTTTGTTTTAGCACACCTCGATGCCTAGAAAATATTCAGGGGCCAAGATCTTTGATGAAAATCGATTATTGCCAGAATCCTAGGTAGCTGTATTTTTGTGTGGGTCATTTACCAACAAGAACAACGTCATCAAACATAAACAAGAGCAGCAACGAAGGCGTCTTTTTCTTTGAAAAATGAAGAGAGGCGAGATTCAGCGTTAGGCTTTGTTTAAAAACCAACTCTAATCTCAGGATTAGCGTGAATTTTTGGTACAATATGCTTGAAGCTTGTTTGAGCCGTACAAGGACTTCTTGAGTTTGCAAAACCCGATGTCATCATTGCTTACCAAAACCGTTCCGGAAGCTTCAGGGTAAATGCATCCTCAAGTCAAGTTCGCCATGCAAAAAAAGACATTGTTCACTAAATCAAGTTGTGAAGTATGCCAATGTACAGCTTTACCGCGACGGTCAAGAGGGTGCGCACTAGTCACTAGCTTTGCAAATAGCAAGCAAAGGTTTCCGTGGAATCAACCTCCTTCCACAGTGTGCAGCCTTAGCTACAAGGGCTAGCCTTGTACCTGCTCAAGCATCCTCAATCAGCTTGTACTTGATTTTGTAGAACCCATTTCGAATCAATCGCGGCAATCGCAGATTTCCTTTTGGAATTCATCTAAAAGTCCAAGTCTATTTTCCATCACACGAGGCTTGGATCTGCTTTCTCTTCCTGCATTCAATCACCACCATGACTTCCTTCACTGCTTGCTTGAAGTGTTAGCACATTTCTTTGTGGTAATGCCGTCGAGAAGGCTTTATGAGTGTTTAGTAGCAAAGTTATCATGGGAAATAAAATGTGCAAGGTGATGTTACCGTGGAGGAGCCTTTGATGGAAGCGATGATTGAGCGTTATGGTCTGAATGATGGGGGGTAGTTAGACAATCAAACCATCAAGTCGGCAAGTCGTGATTTGCTTCGTAGTAGGTCTTACATTGTTCAACTGTTGGGCCCATGTGTTTCACTAATGGTTTCAAAACCCCGTCTCATCTTTGATCTCACAAACAAGAATTAGGATATCTTTGTCTTGTTTGGACCTGACACGGCAGCTCATTTGTTCTTCATTTGTCCCATTATGGTTTTTTTTTTTTGGCGGTTCGATACCAAAAAAAGAAGGGTGTTCATCAAATCATCATTTTGGGCCGTGTTTGGTTCATCCCATTATTGCTAGATCATTTTCAACATTCCCATTTTTGAGGGAAAACAATAAAATCCGTTCCTCTTCCTCAGTAATGCTGTGATGCAAAAGGGAAAATATTTTCCTAAAAATCTGACATCATCTAGAGGTCACGTGAGGACCGATTTTTTCCTATGTTGGAGATCGTATACTTTGTAATCCTTTGGTTCCGCCCGGTGATACCCAAGGAAAACCGCCCGTTCTCGCCCCCTTACTTCAAACTTGTCTCCTTTGGTTGCTCAACGCTCCTGTGATACTAAGCTAAACAACCGATAAACCTCATAGTGCATCATAGTTGGTTTTGAGTTGTGTAAGATCTTCAATTTAGGAGCGTTTTTGTTCTCAATCACTCAGACGGCAAACGGTTATATAACAAGTGCTGCTCGTAAAAAACACATGTCTCCAGCCCAAAATCCTTGTGGGTAAATTGGACCTCGAATTTCAAGGCGCTGTGCCGGTTTCTAGCCGGTGCCGGTTGTTTCGTTATCACTTACAAGAGACCATTCTGTTGGGTTGTATGTGTGCACGAAGTTTTCAAGCACAAATCCATTCCCATGTCATAAAAATCAATCATTTGTTGAAACAAATTCCCCCACCAATGTCTCACATCTTATATTCGTTTTGAATTTTTCCTCAAACTGGACTTGTAATTAACCATTTTGTGAAAGTCAACAAGGCAAATGAATAGCTTATCCTGTGCTGAGAAGGAAAACCCACGGATGCGTACTAAAATCATCAACTATTTTAAAAAATAGTTTGCACGTATAATAGAAGCGTGCGAAATTTTACCCCATATGTCCACACTGTTATTAATTCGAAACAAGCATTTGTCTTAGTGACACTAATGGAAATTGGCAAATCTCGTAACATTAGACTTTAACAGATCAAGAAACACAAAGAAAACTTAAGAATCCAAAGAGCGTTTTTAAAAAATGACCAAATGATACTAGATACTAGCAACCTCGATGGGTGACCTAATGCTTTTGTGCCACATACTTGCTGTGTAGTCAATCAATAGCAAGCCGTAATGTTTCAAACAACCCCATACTTGTACAGACCATGCTTCGCCCACCTTCTATCAATCAATGATCATGCGAATACAAGTCTTGCATGATACAAAATTCAGGAAAAAATGTAACAGCACATTGAAGTTCCTTAGACAATCTACTAACAGAAAGCAAATTGCATTTAAATTTTGGGACATGAAGGACATCTTTAATAATTGCCCCACTTGGAAGAGCACATTCTCCTCTTCCTTCTACTGGTAGACCAAGCTTCAGCACATTCACCATTTTGGTAGGTTACTGGTTGACTCGTAACTCTTTTTTTCTTTTATATTTAAGTAAGAGAATCATTATGATATAATATGCTCGTTTGATTGTCCCGACATATCTCTCTCAAATGCCACTTACCTTCTTTTATCTTATGTACCTGCTCATGTTGGCCATTTGGGGTTCCACTTTCATCTACATAACGATTCGCCACCGTTCTTATGTTTCGGTGAAAGAATATCACCAAGAATCACACACACATCTATCTCTTGAAATTCAGTGCGAGAGTAACCGGCAATAGGGCCTCATTGTCCTGCTTCAACACAAGCTGCGACAGCTTGGCCTTGTCTTGCTTTGCCTTTCTCCTACAAACCCATGAAAAACCCCAAAACCCCCCCCTGGGTAAACCCTATGAGCTTCACAAAAGCCAACCATGGGGGTACCCTGTTGCCTTGCCCAACCTCTTTCACAATTTGTGCTCCAATTCCTACTGGTTGCTGCTGCTAGATATATATAGAATCTAGATGACTCCGTTTCACGTCTTTCTGTCATGGGTAAGTATCAGAGGATGGGCGCGATATTATGGAGAATCATTGGTCGATTCCGTCCTTCTATTGAGTTTTGTCTGCTGATTTTTTTCCACTTATCGCCAGCCATAGGTAGAGTTTGCAGTTTTTGGGTCTGAGGATCTTCACGAGACCGCTCTGGTACCATAAAAAAAATTGATTATAAGAGTTTTGTATTTTTGATTATGAATATATATTTCTTATGTGTTCAATACAAAAGGGAGCCTTCTAATATATAAGAAAGAGGGGCTCAATATATAAAGAAATGAAATAAATAGAGGCAATACGCGTGGTGCCTAAATTAGGGGATAATTATGATAGATAGAATGCATAATTATGGGATAATTAAGGATTGGATTGAATGCATAATATATCACTATATAGTTTGACTATTATAAAACGAGGGGATATATATGTAGATACTATATAGCAAGTGACAGTAACAAACCTCGAGAAAATTTCACGAAGAACCCACTTCTGTTGGAGTTCTTTTAACTTGAAAATAGAAAAACCGCAGTAGATTTAGACCACGATCTAGCGTTCATGAAAAATGAGCAAGGCAACAACAATGAAGTGAACAAGAAAAGGTATTTCGAAGTGCACTCAGAGAATGTATGACACTATTGGGCCTGAATGTGCTCTGCAATCAGTAAATGTTTACCAGCTCCAAGCAGAAAATAGAAAATGTTCCAATTCGAACCCCTCCGAGTAGGCGTGAGAAGCGCGCGCGGGACCCTTCATTCCCTACAAAATTACAATTGATAAACAAAAGCTCACACACACTATATGTTCTAGTTAATTGGTTGCCAGGGAGAGAGTAAAGGGGTTACCTTACACAAACATAACGTTGAAATAATGAGACTAGATCATTTGTAGACCTGAAGCAGTCTCGTAGTTTGCCATTTCGTTCAATTTCTTGTAAAACCCTGATATACTTCATCCTTTGCGAGTGTACCTGACTTGTTTGTGTCAAGTGCAGCGAATCAAAACTTTTTTTGCAAATGCAACTGCAACTTTCTCCTGTTATCTTCATGTTGTCAACTATGCTTTTTCTAGTTCCCACGTAGTTTCATCTCGATCATCCTTATTACATCGAGCCAAAAGAGTCTGCAAATAAATAATATGAGATTAATAATGTTGAGGGGAGTATTGGAGGCATGGTATACAGTAGGATGGGGATGTCGATGCAGAACTTTACTTATCTCTAGTTTTCTGTCGGCATTACTACTCCCCCTCCCTCTACACCCACAATAGAGAGGCCAACTGACACACACACTAGAAGAGATGTGAGTGCGTGAGTGTAATGCGGGGTTAGGCGAAGGTGGGGTGTATGGCATATCTTCTCTCCCCTCTGGCCACGATTCGTCACAAACACCACCGGCGCCAAACACACTGCAAATTGAGCTATTTTTATGATACTCTCACATCAAAAAAAATAACTCACACTACTACACACGAAGTACATGTGAGCTAGGCGGGTTCACACACACAATGCATCTAAATATCTTAGCCCTAGAAGTAGCTATATCGTGAGTAGAGAGCCCATAACCTGGTCAAATAACGAGGGTGGAGAGGAGGTGGGGGGGGTGTCTCTAGACATAGACAAAAACACTAGATACTGTGTGGTACGGGGGGGGGGGTTGGAAGTCCCATATAAGTTGGAAACTAAACGTAAATTTTATAACCTTTTATTAGTTAATGTTTAGTACATTTTTTTATACAAAAATTTCCCATTTAATGGTGATCCCATCCATCCGCTAATTCATAGTGTATATCGCCCCCCTTAAAATAAATAATTTTCAAGTTCGCCCCTCCACAGAAAACGTTCAAGTTCCGTTCCTAAATGTAAGCATAGCATTCGCAGTGCATGTGTTGAAATTTACTTGCCTTTTGCAGACCTAGACCCTTATTGGCTACACTCCATTTGTTTAGCCAGCTTGTGCATCCCTCTTCAAATTCCGTCATTGTTAGGCTTTGAGTACTATCCTTGTCAAAGTGCCTTAAAATCTCATCTAAAGCATACTGCCTGAATATGTGTTCCTCTTCATTATCAAATGTATCTCTTATGAAGTTTTCCAACTCTGACCGTTTCAAGTAACCATCGTTGTCAGCATCTCGTGATTTGAATATGCTACATACATTTAAAATTGGATGATTAGCGTTTAAAATAGTAACTATAAATAAACAAGACATACACGTAAGCTCCTATACAAATTATTCTCCAATAACTAGCTAGAATGCACCTCTTGATGACTTCTGTGTCGGGATGGCCTTTATTTGTGTAGATGCTTTCATTTTTAGGCCCTTTTAGTTTCAGCAAAAACTTCTTTTGAAATTCCTCCTCCTTTAAGAATGTCACACTCTTTGCTTGAATACGGGGATGTTTAATCTATATATGCATTTGCACATAAAATAAATATTCATGATTAGGACTAGTGTCTCCATGCTTTAATGAGCTGACAATTTGAACAATGTTTCTAAGTACCTGATAGCGTATGTAGTAACAAAATGATAACACTGATACTATGAGTGCAATCAAAACTATGATACGGTTATTAAACACTAGTAGAAGTAGCACAACAGCAAATGGGATCAACGATAGAAGCAAGATTGAAGCCATGTTACAAGTGTCATTGTCTATTTTAACGCCAACATCTGTGAAAAGCAAGTGTGGATCAAACGATAACAGATAGAAGCAATTGTCATCATTTATATGACCAAAGGGCTTGTGTCCCAATGGTACCCCGTGTTATGTGTGAAGTCCTGCTTGAAGCTTAAGACATGTGAGATAGTTTTTTGTTTAAATATTGCGAGATAGTTAAAATTACCGTTCTAAAAAAAAAATTATATGTGTTATGTCAGAATCTCAGTAACTAATGAAATTTGTTAACTAACAAAAATGAAAAGAAGCTCGAACCTTTAAAATGTGAAAGTTTTGAAGATACCGGGTTGGAAGGTTTTGTAAGTTTTTCTGTATTCAATACTACGTAAACTCCCCATAACCCGGTTAGGGATATAACAGTCGATCCAGCATACATTGCAAATCCAAAGGC